>CAUYQG010120932.1:0-23101 GCA_963574415.1 Tarsius wallacei | reverse complement strand
AAATTTATGAATTTTTAATTTTTTAAACTTTTGACTCTTGTAATAACACTTAGCTTAAAAAAACACATTGGACAGCTGTACAAGAATACTTTTTCTTTATGTCCTTATTCTGTAAGCTTTATTTTAAAAAATTTTATTTTTTTTTTTATTTTTATTTTTATTTTTTTTTTGAGTTGGCGTCTCACTCTGTCGCCCAGACTGGAGTGCAGTGGCCGCTTTCGGCCACCGCAGCCTCGACTTGCTGGGCTCCGGCGATCCTTCCACCTCAGCCTTCCAAGTAGCTGGAACTACAGGTGTGCGCTACCACGCCCGGCTGATTTTTTGATTTATTGTAGAGATGAGGTTTCGCCTGCCCAGGCGGGTCTCGAACCCGTGGGCTCAGGCAATCCACTCACCTCAGCCTCCCAAGGCGTGGGATTACAGGCTGAGCCACCGAGCCCGCTATTTTTAAAAATTTAATCTTAATTCTTAAAACTTTGTTAAAAATTAAGGGACAAAGATGCATTAATCTAGGCCTCCACTGGGTCAGGATGTTCAATATCACTGTCTTCCATCTCCATGTGTTGTCCCACTGATAGGTCTTTAGGGAAGATAACACACACAGAGCTGTCATCTCCTGTGGTAACAATGCCTTCTTCTAGAATACCTCCTGAAGGACCTGCCTGAGGCTGTTTTACATTTAACTTTTAAAAATATATATAAGTAGAAAGAGTACCTCTAACAATAAAAAGTATACTATAGTAAAGACACAAACCAATAACAGTCATTTATTATCATTATCAAGTATTATATACTGTATGTAGTTGCATGTGCTGTACTTTTATATGATAGGCATCACAGTAGGTTTGTTTATACCAGCATCACCAAAAGCACATGTGCAATGTGTTATGCTTAGGCATTTTAATGACTGTGATGTCACTACACAATAGGAATTTTTCAGTTCCATTACAGTCTTATGGGGCTACCGTAGTACAATGCAGTCTGTATTGACTGAATGTCATTATGTGGCTTGTGACTCTGTTCACTTTTCTTGGAAATGATTATTAAGTAAGGAATGATTCAGTGATTCTTATATCTGCGAGTTGTTCTCTGATCTTGTGTTCCCGTGCAATGGCTGCATCAGGGAAGAACAGTTTGTATACACGTAGTTACATCATAGTAAATACATTTGCTCAGTGAACGCTTCATCTTGTTCTAAGGTGGAACACCTCAATTTAGATAAATGAGAAAAAATTTAACAAGAGCAAACAATAAAACCGGGATTGATTAAATACATTTGATAGGACATTTGCCTTGGGAGTTATAAAAGCAAGCACTATTTGTAAGTTTTGCTATTTCTCCTCTGTAGGGTAATTCTTGAACATAAATGTGTATATTGCATAGCTATTCTTCTCCACTGAGGATCAAAAAGCCCTCGGTCTTCTTGGGCATAATAATAGATTCATTCCTATAACTAAACATTGAGGATAGTTCATGCATATTATAGATATGCATGTCCACTTTTTAACTTTGGAAGATGGTCTGTTAACTTGGACTTTTTTTTATCATGGGTGCACAGATGCTACTTAGATCTATGCTCACATAAAGACATTCATGTCAAAACCAGATATTTTTGTGTCCTTTTAAAGGGAAAAATGAAATGCTTTATAGGAATAGAGAGAAGGATGATAATAGATGCAGAATATCATTGTTAGATTTTTGGTTGAATAATGTCCATAATTACTTTAGTTCATCATAGTATGATGAAACATTTTCCATAATTTAATCTTTCTCAGAGTTCTCTTTCTGTTTTATGAATGTTCTTCAGACAAATGCATGCCTTCTGTAACTTGAGAGAGATGGAATGCTGTAGAAGGAAAAAGCAAAATTTACAATTAAACTGTTACATACAGAGATTGCCTGCATAACGTATTTCATCTGTTCTAAGAAGCACTTATTTTACGTTTCTCTGAGATTTCTCTGAAATTGGGACTGTGTCTTACTTTGTGTGGTGTCTTACAATTGACAGTGATTTTTTTTTCTTTCTTTCTGGGACATCAAATAACGCATCTTAATGTTGATAATTGTGGATTCTATGAAATATTTGTATGTATGTATGGGGAATAAGTGTTGTTAATTGAGTTTCCCACTGTGTGTATCTGTGAGAGCTGTAGGCCAAATATTTTTTCCCTTATGTGTTCATATTTTGGAAAATTGTTTTTTACATAGGATTTTTTTTACAACCTGATATTAAGCTTTTAGCATTTTAATAGCTTTTAATTAAGTTTTACTAGACTGATTAAGAATGATATAAGTAGTACAAATTTTTTAAAAAATTCTTTTAAGCTTCATTATATTAACCTTGTGCTTTTGAGTATTTCTACTAATGCCACACATTTGGTGGTATAAAATATCTGTTTATTTTTCCAAGACTTTTTTTTAAATGATAAATTCCCTTTAAAAAGGTGGATAGCTATTATTCTTAGTCTTACATCTGAGTCTTACAAGTTGATACCATGTTTTTGTTTTGTTTTTAGAGTCTTACATTTAAAGAAAAAGTAACAAGCCTTAAATTTAAAGAAAAGCCTACAGACCTGGAGACAAGAAGCTATAAGTATCTTCTCTTGTCCATGGTGAAACTCATTCATGCAGATCCAAAGCTCTTGCTTTGTGTAAGTATTTTTTTTTATGAAATGTCTCAAAATTGTCACACTAACTTAATTTGGTTTAACTGAAATGCCAAGACCTCGTGGACTGTTGTTAAAGAACACTGATGTGATTCTTTCTGATCATACCTGAAACCTAAGACACCCACCCCTAAGAAAGCTACCTTATGGAGAATAGTAATATAATTAGATCAGATTTCTTAACCTTTCTTCTTAATTTCCCTTATCATTAAACTAAAATCCTTTGAGATCTGTTCTCACCCTTTTTTTAGGTTACATAATATTCAGGTATAATCCTGGGATGGAGTTGGAATAATGAAGCAACCATAAATCACTGTACTTTCTATTTCTTACACCACTGGTTCTCCAGTTACTATTGCCAAAAATTTAGCTCTTCTGTTCCCCTTCCTATTATCAGCCTTTTATTGTCATTGGCTCTACCTGCAAATACTGTGTCAGGAACAGAAGGAGCTGAGTATGATGACTCATACCTGTAATCCCAACACTTTGGGAGGCCAAGGTGGGAGGATCACTTGAGCCCAGAAGTTTGATACCAGCATGGGCAACATAGCAAGATCTTGTCTCAACAAAAAATAAAAAACTTAGCCAGGCATGGTGGCGGGCGCCAGATACTCAGGAGGTTGAGGCAGGAGGATTACCTGAGCCCAGGCACCACGATCATGCCACTGTACTTCCGCCTGGGTGACAAAGTGATACCCTGACTTAAAAAAAGAAAAGAAAAAGAAACAGAAGGAGATGAAAATTGTTGTGATTAGTACTCAGTTGTCATAGATTTGCTCTTACTGCCTCAGGTGGTATTAGATTCCTAAGAACATGATTCTGGAACACAGAGTAATTCAAGCTAATATAAATGAGTGATAGTTAAATGGAGTGGTTGAAAGCATGGGCTCTCGAGACACACTACTTACTAGCTATGTGATTGGGGGAACTTAGTTTTCTCATCTGAAATATTGGGATAATAACGGTTCCTACCTCAGATTGTTAAGACGATTGAGCTACTTAAAAGGCTGAGGCAGAAGGATCGCCTGAGCCCAGCAAACTGAGGCAGCAGTAGCAGTGATCTTGCCACTCCACTCCAGTCTGGACGACTGAGTGATACCTCAAGACTTCAACTCCACACACACACAAAAAAAAGATGATTGAAATAGTCTATATAATGCTTTAGGAACAATGCTGGGTGCATAATCACTAAATAAATGTTAGGTGTTAGCTATCATTCTTATTAATAAGATACAGTTAGCCGGGCTCGGTGGCTCAGCCTGTAATCCCGCGCCTTGGGAGGCTGAGGTGAGTGGATTGCTGAGCCCGTGGGTTCGAGACCCGCCTGGGCAGGTGAAACCTCATCTCTACAATAAATCAAAAAAAAAAAAAAAAATTAGCCGGGCGTGGTAGCGCGCGCCTGTAATTCCAGCTACTCGGAAGGCTGAGGCGGAAGGATCGCCGGAGCCCAGCAGGTCGAGGCTGCGGTGGCTGGGAGCGTGCCACTGCACTCCAGTCTGGGTGACAGAGTGGGACTCCAACTCAAAAAAAAAAAAAAAAAAAAGATACAGTTAACACTAATATTACTAATGCTCCAAATACAAGAGTTGTATAACTGTGAAGTTCATAGGATGATATATTTAACCTTTGTTGAATTTCTTTAGTCCCTGGAGAGCAGATTAGGCAAGGTTTCTTTTTGCTTTGTTCAGAAACAGACTTTTTGAGTGCCAAGTTGCTTTCAATTTTGATGGCATGTTTTTCAAATTATTATAATATGGGGTTCATGGCTAAATGCCCATGGCTTCAAGAGTTCTATGAAGCCCCTGAATTTTTTTAAATGTGCATGTATGAATAATTTTTCTGGAGAGAAGAGAGAACATAGAATTCCCAAAAGGATCAGTGTCACCACAAAAAGACCTATGCTATTTTGAACTCTTTGAAAAGCCCATTCAAAATTGGAAGTCTAATATAATAAGTAGATATTTTTCATAGAAAAATTTCATAAAATCTGTCAGAAAAAGTAATGGAATGCCCTTTCTCAATTTATTTGTTGTGTATCGCAAGCTATTTGTGGCATTATTTCATCATAAGAGTCACATAATATTAGCATCACTCTGTTTACATGGCTATAATTCAGTTTCAAAGAAGGTATCAAGCTCATTGATGCCTTTGTGTTAAATATATTCATGTTCAAAGAAGAGTTTAAGTAAAACTTGCTGTTTTCCAAGGGTCATTTAAAATGAAATTTATTCTTTGCTGCCATCTAGTGGTCAATAGTTTTTTTCAAAGTAACCATAAGTACGTGGAAGATTCCTTGTAAATATTTGATCATTTTGTATTTTATTTGCCTTTGATTAAAATTCTGAGCCTTAGTAAATAAGAGGAATATAGAAATAATTGTTAAATGGTATCAATCATGGTATTTTTAAAATAATAAGACTTCCATCTTATTATTCTCAGTTTTTCAAGCCTCCCAATTGGTTGGCTTGCATAATTTCTTATGGGCCTCCAAATCATTTATCTGCACTGGAGATCTTATCATTGCCCTGCCCAACTTAAAACCTTTTGTTGAAATTGTTCTTGCAAAAAAGACCAAGTTCCAAGTAGATCTACAAGGCCATGCAAAGTCTCCTACCTACCACTTCATCTACATCTAGCATTCATTACATTTTTCTTTGTCTTCTCTATTCATGGTGGCCTCTCTTTTGACTCTTCTTTTATTGTTGTCCTTCATATCTGCCCTTGCACTTGCTTTTTCCTCTGCCTAGAATGTGTTTCCTGCTACTCTTCCTATGGTCATTTCTACTAATTTTTAGTTATTATCACTGCCCTAAGGAAGCCTCCCTGACCAGGCCACATTCCCCTATTATGGTCTCTCATAGTAGCATGTACCTTTATCCCTGTTACCTGATTTGCAGATTTATGCTTGTTATGATTATTTTACTGATGTAGTCACCCCATGAGACTACATCCTCATGGAGAGTGGGAAACACATCTTTTTTAATTGTTGTATCTTTGGTGTTCAGTAAACATTATTGGTTATGAATAAATTAATATAAGTGTCAGGAAATGGGCCTATAGTTTTGAATTATAGATATAATAGGGTGAGAGCTTACCTTAGTCATTATAATGGGAAAGAATCTGTAGTTAGCAAGATAAAATGTGGACAGAAGTTGTATTGACCTCAGTTAAATGAACCATATATTCTTTAAGTGTAAATTGGTGCTTCTGCATTCTGAGAAACATTTTAGACCCTTTAAATTGATGGGCATTCACATTTATATGCAACATGAATTTTTGTTGCATAGCATGCTTTGTTTTTCCACAATGGAAAGAACTGACATATGGGTATCTGGAGGTGTGAATTCTATCCCTCCCTTTGATACCAGCTGTGTAGATTTGGGCAGGACTTTGTTCCAGGGCAAGAGGGCTGTACAGGATAACCATTCAGTCTCCATCCAATATGTATATTCTTTGCCTTTGATCACAGTCATGTATAAGCTCAACCAGTAAGTTCCAAACCAGAGGTATATTATTTAGCCAGTATATTACTTGTCCAAAAAATTACTTACCCCTCATATTATTGATATAATTCCTTAATGGAAAAGCTAGTACTTAGTTTGTTTTCTTTTCATTAGAATTTTTCCCAGACATTGTTCACATTAATAGACAAATATAGATGTGGATTAAGAGAATTCCTAACAAAAGCAGTTTTGTTTTAATTTTTTAAAAATTATACTGTTATTTTTCTTGGGATATGATCCATATACCATAAAATTCGCCATTTTGAAGTTTGCAATTCAGTGGCTTTCAGTACATTTACAAGGTTCTGCAACAATCACCACTATCTAATGTTAGAACATATTTATTATCCCTAAAAGAAAGCAGATACCCTTTAGCAGTTGCTCTCCATTCTTTCTTCCTGAGAATTGATTTTTTTTTTAAATGGAAGTTCCTTTTTTCTTTGCAGAATCCAAGAAAACAGGGGCCTGAGACCCAAGGCAGTACAGCGGAATTAATTGCAGGGCTTGTCCAGCTGGTCCCTCAGTCACACATGCCAGAGATTGCTCAAGAAGCAATGGAGGTAAGAGGAAAATGAATTCTAGGCTCTTGAAGGGAAGATTGTAATTATGTACATTTTTAAATGTTCCTTTAGTGTATGGTTTCTATGAGTAATAGGTAGATGTCATTTCTGGAAATGGTATGTTTGTGACTATCCATTGCTTTATAAAGCTTCATAGAGAGATAAGGGTTTTACTTTCTTTATAACATCTGTAGAACAACGCTGCACAAATTCTTATGCTTAGTAAAAGAGTTCAAGATTTTCTAATCACAGGTGACTTTTCGAATTTTAAAATATGTATTAATTTAAAAAATTGAAACATAATTCATATATCATGAAGTTCACCATTTTAAAGTGTGCATTTCTGTGGATTTTATATATTCACCACTATCTAATTCCAGAACATTATCACCCCAAGAAGAAACTCATCATCCTCCCATTCTCCCATGCCCTAGCAACCTCTTATCTGTTTTCTGTCTCTATGGATTTTCTTATTTTAGACATTGCATATAAATAGAATCATACAATATGTGGCTACTTTGACTTAACATAATGTTTTCAAGGTTCATTCATGTTGTGGCATGAATCAGTATATCATTCCTTTTTATTGCTATATATTTCATTGTACAAATATTGATTTTGTTAATCTAGTCATCAGTTGCTAGACATTTGGGGTTTCCACTTTTTGGATGTTGTGAATAATGTTGCTATGACAATTTGTATCAAAGTTTTTATATGGACATATCTTGTAAGGATATATCTAGGAGTGGAATTGCTGTGTCAAATGGTAATTCTGTTGAACTTTTTAGGAACTGCTGAACTTTCTTCCAAGGTTACTGCATTATTTTATATTCCCACTAGCAATGTACTTCTGCATTCTTGCTAGCATTTGTTATCGTCTGTTTGATTATCTATTTTAGTAGGTGTGAATGCAGTTGACTGAAAAAATTTTTTTGTATTGATTACTTAATGAATATGGTTTTAATTTAAATCAATTTTAGTGAGGCATAATTTACATATAATAAAAAAATATTTCTAATCACCACAGAAAGTTCTCTTATATCCTAGGGCAGTTAATGCTCCCAATCCCTCTCCCAGACAACCACCTGTCTGATTTCTGTCACTCTAGATTAGTTTTGCCTGTGTAGAGGTTCATATGAATGGTTAGAGAATGTATCTTTATTTGTATGTCTTCTTTTTTTTTTTTTTTGAGTTGGAGTCTCATTCTGTCATTCAGACTGGAGTGCAGTGGCACACTCACAGCCACCCCAGCAGGTGCTGAGCTCTGGCGATCCTTCTGCCTTAGCCTTCCAAGTAGCTGGAACTACAGACGCGTGCTACCATGCCTGGCTATTTTTGATTTATTGTAGAGATGAAGTCTCGCCAAGTTACCCGGGCTGATCTCGGACCCACAGGCTGAGGCAATCCTTTCGCCTTGGCCTCCCAAAGTGCTGGGATTATAGGCTGAGCCACCGAGCCTGACCTTGTATGCCTTCTTTCACTCAGCAAGTTTTTAAGATTCATCCGTGTGTTGCATGTATTAGCTCCTTCCTTTTGATTGTTGATGAAATATTCCACTGATGATAATCCATCCCACAGTTTATTTACTTCTTGATGTTCACTGAGGAAGACATACCCATTACTCCAAAAGTTACCTTGTGCTCCTTGGTATTCCCCCCTCCTAACTTCTCTCCCTACCCTTCTTGTCCCTTGTCTGCCCCCTTGCCTCCTTTGCAACTAATGATCTGCTTTCTGATACTATAGATCAGTTTGCATTTTACATAAATGGAGTCACAAAATATATACTTTGTCTATCTTCTTTAAGTCAGCTTAAGTATTATGACATACATATGTGTTTTTGCATGTGTCAGTATTCCCTTTTTAAAAAATTCATGTTTTCTTATGCTGCATAGTGTTCCATTGTATGAATATAGCACAGTTTGCTTACCTGTTGATAGATATTTGTGTTGCTTCCAGTTTTTGGCTATTACAAATAAATCTACAAAGATCATTATAAATAAATCTATGTTTGGACTTATGCTTTCATTTCTCTTAAGTAAACACCAGGAAAGCAAAAATCTTACTGTGTGGTGTTTACGTTAGGTACATCTTAAATATAAGGACACTGGAAGATAGCACAAGGACAGAATAATATACCACACAGACACTAACCCAAGAAGGTTGGTGTAATATGTAGATCCAGAGTTTAAAGCAAGGTACATTACTGGAGATGAAGAGGGGCATATTATTATTTAAAAAGGAATCCAGTCCCTCCAGAAAATAAAACTCTGTGTGAACCCGATAGCAAAGTTTCAGAATATAGAAAGCTTCAAAATATAGAGAGCAAATCCAGTTATAGTGGGATGCTTGAGCATACCTTTCTTAAACTCTGAAGCAAAAAAAAGGTAAAGAGTAGGAGATTTGAATTACACGATTATCAAATTTGACCTATTTGACACATATAAAGTACTATACTCAAGTACACATGGAGCTTTGTTTTTAAGTACATATGGAGCAATTACTGTATTCTGAGCATGAATGAAACAAGGCTCAACAATTTCCAAAGGATTGAAATCATTCAGAATATTTTTTGTGACCATAGTGGGATTAAGCTAGAAATCAATAACAAAAAAATTTCATGAAATGTCAAATGGCTATACTATGTTTTCATTCATACTCTACTAGTATTATATTAATTAGTATAACCACCATTAAAATTGTTTTGCAGGCTGGGCTCGGTGTCTCAGCCTGTACTCCCAGCACTTTGGGAGACCAGGTGAGTGAGTTGCCTGAGCCCATGGCTTTAAGAACAGCCTGGGCAACTTGGCGAGACCTTGTCTCTACAGTGATTAAAAAATTATCTGGTCGTGGTAGTATGTGCCTGTAGTTCCAGCTGTTGGAAGACTGAGGCAGAAGGATCGCTGGAACCCAGCAGGTCGACACCGGGATGGCCGTGAGTGTGCCACTGCACTCCAGCCTGGGTGACAGAGTGAGACTCCAACTCAAAAAAAAAAATTTTTTTTTTGCAGTATTTAAATATGACTTAGCAATTCCGTGTATACATCCAACAGAAATGCATATTTGTGTTTACTAAAAGATGCATACAGAAAATTAACAGTATAATTTCTAATAGCCCCTCAAAACTGGAAACAATCCAAATGTATCAACAGTAGACTAGATAATTTTGGTTATGTTCAATCATTTGGATACTGTGCAACAATGAAGAAGAATGAGCTGCTAAATGCGAAATATGGATGAAACTTACAGACATTGGGTGAAAATAGCCAAACACAGAGAACGTGCTGTATGATTTGTGTATAAAGCTCAAAAACAGGCAAAATTAATTTGTGGTAATGGAAGTCAGAACAATGGCTGCCTTTGTGAAGGACCAATGACTGGGAGGGTATGTATAAAAGGCTTCTGGGCATTTATAATGTTGATCTGGATAATGATGGGGATGTATACTTTGTGAAAATTCATTGGTCTATAGTCTTAAGATTTGCTACCTTACTGTACTTACTGTATGCTCTAGTGAAAATGTTTATTTAAAATACTTTAGCATTCATTATGTAATTATTGCTTATATTTGTGTACATTGATATTGGTCCTATAAATTGGTACAATTCTTGCCTTCTTTTTGGAAGGCTATTTGGCAGAAGTTATACAGTAGTCCAGTTTTTTGTCCAAATAATTAAATTTCTGTGATTTTTAAAAATCTTGTGAATACAACTTAAAAGGAAAAATCTTTACATGTAGATGCTTATTGCTTTCGTTTATAATAGGAGACTATCAGGTGAACTTTAAATATTCGCTAGTAAGAGAATGGGTTAGTATTCAGTAACAAGAGAATTGTATTTCAACTTGGTGACCTTTAAACACTCATTAAAACCTGTCTAGGTCACACAGCAATTTGAAAAAATATTTATGAAGTGTTAAGTGAGTATGCGATGTTTATAGCTTTGTTAAAATATATGTGGAAGATTAAAAAAAAAAGGGAACATGAAAAGAAAAACAGTCATATTAAGGCTGGGAAAAGGCTAACATTTTCTTTTTTTTGAGTCTGAGCCTCACTGTGTCGCCCAGGCTGGAGTATAATGACACACGCATGAATATGTTTGAAATAAGATAATATAGTTCTGATCTTTATATAATTTATAACTTTTGGAGTTACAGAGTGGTCCAAGGTTAGACCTTTACATGTCTTTCCCTAGCATGAGGCAGGTTATCAATGCAGATATTTGCAGTTCATGCATTTTGGTTTGGTTTTAGGAGAAGGAATCTGTTTTCATTACTTGTTCCAAACAGTGTTTTGTTAGAGTTTTAAGAAAAGGTTTTAAAAGATAGGAAATCATCAAATATGTTGCTCAAGGACTGAAAGAAATGTGCAGAGCTCAACAGTATTTGGGAGGGGAGGCGGGGGTCTTTGTGGAATTGGAGTTAAGGTAGGATCAGTTTGAAGGAAGAATCTACATTTTACTCTTTATATATTTAATGGTTTTAATTTAAGTAATAATAGTGTACATGTTAGTTATACATTTTAGATGGATTATTTAATTTCTGTTAATGTTCTGTGAGCCAAATTCCAATGTTCTATGGTCAATTGAAATACTTCAGGTGAATAATCTGCTATGAAGAAATACAAAGTCTGTTTTGCTTCCTCTCATTTTTGAAAACTAATTTATCTTTTCTGTTACAAAAGAATTTGTGACAAGCAAGAGAATTTTCACTTTATCTTTTGCTGTGTGCATTAATTTGGGTGAGCCCTCCTTGTGTGGGGATTAGCTTTTTGTTCCACAGAGTTCTTTAATGGTTTATTGAAATTATGTTGTTTCTTAAAGCAGTTTTTATGGTTATATATTGTTTTATTTAACTTCATATGTGCCTGCCATATAGAGTAAGAATGATAGAAATAAAGTGATTTCTTTAGGTATGTGTATTATTCCTTAGAAATTTGTGTTCTCCAGCATTTTTCTCTTTTAATTTTTACTGTATGTTGAGGCTGTACATGAAATAGCTTAATTTTTTAGTACTTGTAAAGGAAGTACTCCAGTGTTATGTTTACCAAAAAATGTTTTGAGTAAATTTTCTCTCTCTCCCTTTTTCTTTTTTTTAAATTCAGGCTCTGCTGGTTCTTCATCAGTTAGATAGCATTGATTTATGGAATCCTGATGCTCCTGTAGAAACATTTTGGGAGATTAGGTATTTGCATTTTTATTTTTTAAGGCAATTTTTGCTTTAAAAAAATTTTTGTCTTTATTCACTCTACAGTGCTTAGTTTATTGTAAAACCTTACTTATACCTCCAGAGGTTTTATGATTTTATTTGACTTGAAATTATTAGAATATTTCTTGTTTTAACTGTAATAAAAATATCACAGCAATTTAGAAAATAAGTTCTTAAAAGTAGCACTTAATTTTGTCATCTAGTTATAAGTACTGTTGTTTGGTATATTAGCTTCTGTTTCAGATTTCTACGTAGTTACTACTGTGTTTTTAATAAATTTTCACAATAATAAGCCTAGAGTGATAACATCTTGTAACATTAATCTTTTAAAAAAGTTTTTAAACTATGGTTTTTGATAAATTTTCCATAATGCCAAGGCTTTTGTTGAATAAATTAATAATGGACATCTGCTTAGAAGACAAAAATATCTATAGAATGTTATAGTCTATTTTCTAGGTTATATAAATTATTAACCTTTCAAGGTGTATAAAGTTACCGCATTAAGGAAAATATAAGTGTGCAAACCAAGTTTGCCATTATCCTATGGAAATGGGCATGCCTGTTACCACTGAATTAAATCTTAAACTCTAGTGCAATGCTCTCCAGTAGTAATATCATGTGAATCATGTTATTTAAAATTTTTCTGCTTACTGTATTAAAAAGTAAAAAGAAACAGGTAAAATTAATTTTAATAATGTTTTATTTTACCCAGTATATATACACATATGTGTATATATATGTATATACATATATAACTAGGATATTATAATTTCAACATGTAATCAATATAAAAGTTATTAATGAGCTATTTTTGTATTTTTTTAAAAAAGTCTTCAAAGTTTGGTATGTGTTTTATACTTATAGCACGTCTCAGTTTGGACAAGCTGCATTTAAGGTGCTCAGTAGCCGCGTGTGGCTGGCTAGTGGCTACTATGTCAGACAGTGCAGCTACAGAGTAGGGGTCAGGAAACCTGTTCTCTGAAGGGCCAGATAGTAAATATTTTAGGCTTAGTAGGTCATACAGTTTCTGTCATAACTATTCAATTCTGCTTTAGAAGCATGAAAACAACCCTAGACAATATATGAATAAATGGGTGTGGTTGTGGTCCACTAAAACTTTATTTGAAATAGCAAACAGTGGGCTGGATTTGGCCTGCAGGTGGTAATTTGCAGATCTCTGCTCTAGAGCACTGGGTTTATAAACAGTCTCTGCTGTGCATGTGGTTTATCATTTCTTCTTATGTCCACTGCAAGGATGGGATCTATGGATGAAACTCTGGGAGCTTGATGAAACACAAGGGACTTATAAGTACTTGCTTTTTTCCTGTAACTTGTAGACTTACTTCCTTTGATTTTGGTACTATTAACACTTTGATAACTGTTTTCTCTAAAACAATACCTACAATGGAAAGTCAGCTTCTGTAAACTTGAATAAATCCACTGTGAGATAATTCCTTTCTTATTTACTGATGGTATCTGTATTACATTATTTACTGATGATGTTGGTAACAATGAACTTTATGTTACTACAGCTCACAAATGCTTTTTTACATCTGCAAGAAATTAACTAGCCATCAAATGCTTAGTAGCACAGAAATTCTCAAGTGGTTACGGGAAATTTTGATCTGCAGGAATAAATTTCTTCTTAAAAATAAGGTAAGCAAAATGACATCTTTACAAATGGAAAAATATTTGGAATGGTGACGGGGAGAGATTAAGGAAGTGTCTGTTAGCCGAGTTACGCTCTACTTCAGCTTCTTCCTTCTCCCAAGGTTCTTAAAGGGAAATGTGTGCAGAGGACAGTGGCTGACAAATCAGCATGTTAAAAATTATTCTTGGGCTTTGGCCTTAAAACCACAATGTTGATCAATTCTAGGTGAGTTAAGCAGGTCTCTATGGGATAGGCCATCGGGGCTGCTATAACCAAAGTAGACTAAAGAGTGTATTCTATCTCTACTCTCAAGTTCATCTATAAGACTTGGATCTCATGGCTAGGGTGGTCCAGAGAGTGTTATCTATCAAAAAACTGAAGGGAAGAGGTTGAGGGTCCTCAATCTAGGTTTATTTATATTCCTCCCATTAAGATTTCACCTCTTGACCGGGTTTGGTGGCTCAGCCTGTAATCCCAGTGCTTTGGGAGGCCAAGGTGAATGGATTGCCTGAGCCCACGGGTTCGAGACCCTCCCGGGCAACTTGGCAAGACCTCATCTCTACAATAAGTCAAAAATTAGCCAGACGTGATAGCATGTGCCTGTAGTTCTGGCTACTTGGAAGACTGAGGCGGAGTCCAGCAGGTAGAGGCTGCGGAGGCTGGGAGCGTGCCACTGCACTCCAGTCGGAGTGACGGAGTTAGACTCCAACTCAAAAAAAAAAAAAAAAAAGATTTCATCTCTTGAAAATATCAGAAGATTTCTTCCTTGGGATGGAGTCAAATTTTTGGATTCTGAACTATTGAAACATGGTGAAGTTGTGGGGGTTAGAAAAGAGCCTTAAATTTCTTTTAACATATGGTTTCTATAATTAATCAATTTAAGAATTCCTCTGTTATGATAGTTTTAGGATTACTTGATTTAATGAGTTTTTTTTCTAGCCCTAGAATTATAGCTGTGAGAAATCTTAAATATATGAAACTCATATGCTTTTCAGTACCATATAGCTTATTAAAGTGTCTCTTTTTAGAAGTAGACCAATGGTAAGGTGGATTTATTTATGTCTGGCTTATTTTGGTATGTCAATATAATGATATTTGGTGTTATTCCAGAGCTAAGGGAAGAGATTAGACTATGGACTTGGATGTCTTTGCCTACAGTATAATCTCCAGAGTGCAAGCATCAGTAATCCAGTAATGAATTGTTATCTAATCAACAGAGTTGCACTTTTGACATATTTGGCGTATATGTGTATATACCAGTGTTAATTACTGGTCCAGAAGAACCTAATCTTAAAAGAGTCAACTTCCATTTTTCCCGATGTGGCACAGGATAAGAACTTATGGGAGAAAATCTTTGCCATTGAGATTTCAGATGTAATTTACATACAGTAGATTTATGTTGTTGATGTTTTACTTGTATACGTGTTAGAATTCATTTACATTTGTAGAATCTGTTGTTTCTGATGATTTGGAGAGAGGAAAATTTAGATGAGTTTAAAAGATATTGAATAAACACACTGTCCATCCTAATGTGTTTCTAATGAATGTTCCTCTAGGTATTGCGTAGGGAGTGAGAGAGGAGGGGTTTTCCAAGATAGTCTCCAATAGGAGACAGCTCACATTAAGTGTTTTTTGTTCTTGACTGTCAGTGCTTTGGTAGAGCTTATTTATTTCTTTTTTCTAGCAGGCAGATAGAAGTTCCTGTCATTTCCTCTTCGGGTTAGGGTGTGATGTTTCTTCCAGTGCAAATACCAGTCAAATGTCCATGGATCATGAAGAGTTAGTACGTACCTGTACTCCTGGAACCTCCCTCCGGAAGGGAAAAGGAAACTCCTCCATGGTAAGTTGCTGCTTTTGTAATTTTCCTGTGTTGTCATCTCTGCTCTATTTTTTTCTCAATGAACCTTGATAAATTTCAACGAGGTAATACAGTGTAACAGATAAAAAATGCTTAGAGTCTAGTTCTGTCACTGCTCTTTGTGGGACCTTGGGCAAGTTCGTAACATCCTTGTGCCTTGATTTCTTAACTTTAAAATGGGAATAATATTTGTACCCTAGATTTATTGTGAGAATTAAAGGAAATTATGTATAAATAGCACTTGATGCTTATAGGCTTTAACTGGTAACTATATTTATCATAAATCTCCATCCCATAAGAAAGACAATTCAAGGGCTTGGCAGTAGCCGGAAACTGCTAGGTATATAACATCAATAAGGGTGCCTGATCTCAAACCAGGCAAAGTGGGGACCAAAGGGAGGCCCATGCTTTACCTATACGATGACCACTTGTATACGTAATCCTGAATTGTACCCTGCATCTTTAAAATAAAAATTAAAAAAAAAAAAGATCATTCATACCCCAGAAGTTTAGAAGTTCTACCAACGAACAAAGGTAAAATTTACTGTGATAAAAACAAAGTGTACAGATTTACTAACTAATAAAGGTACAAATTTACTGAGCACAGTGGCTCACAAATGTAATTCCAGCTCTTTGGGAGACTGAGGCAGGAGGATAGCTTGACGCCAGGAGTTCGAGATCAGTCTGGGCAACATAGCAAGATCTTGTCTCTATAAAAATTAATTAAAGAAAAAAAATTAGTTGGGCCGGGTACAGTGGCTCAAGCCTGTAATCCTAGCAATTTGGGAGACTAAGGCGAGAGGATTGCCTGAGTCCAGGGGTTCGAGACCAGCCTGGGAAACCTGGTGAGACCTCGTCTCTACAGTAAAGCAAAAAATTAGCCGTGTGTGGTGGCACACACCTGTAATTCCAGTTATTTGGAAAACTGAGGTGGAAGGATTTCCTGAGCCCAGCAGGTCTTGGCTACAGTGGCTGTGAGTGTGCCATTGCACTTCAGCATGGGTGACAGAGTGAGACTCTGACTCAAAAAAAAAAAAATTAGCTGGGCATAGTGCCTCTAGTCCTCACTGCTTGGAAGGATCACTTGAGCCCAGGAATTTGAGGCTGCAGTAAACTGTGATCACATGACTGCACTCCAACCTGGGCAACAGAGTGAGACCCTGTCCCTTTTTATCTCTAATTTTTAACATTACCTGCTGTTGAGGGGGGAAAAAAAACAACTGAGCAATGTGATATTTGTCTGTCTTATCTGCAGAATTTGCATTTGTTTTGTAAACTGGTTTCTCCATTCATCTTTGGGGAATATGTAATTCAGAATCCAGTCTACCTTGTACAGCAATATTTAGTTCTTATTTCTGTCCTTATCTCAGTCAATGCTGTAGTGTACTTATTTTATTTCTTCTCTATAGTAAGTGGATAGAATTTCCTGTTACTTCCTCTTCCTTTGTCATTTACAGTTGACTGAGAAGTACATATTTTTTCTGCAGTAGATTTATGTTGTAGCATTTTATTTGTCCATGTTAGACTTAATTTACATTTCTGGAATCTGGGGTAGGATAATACTTCTTTGATTTGAAATTGGACAGGTAGTAGCATTACATGGGTCCAAATAATCTGATTTCTCATTTAAACAAAATATTTGGGGTTTGAAAAAATCCCTATCATAATTAAAGGGGAAAGCGCTTGTGAGTTATTACATGCTGATAAATGTGGCACACAGTTTATTACATTGTTGGGTTTTATAAATAAAATGACCTAAATTTCAAATATATGCCTCCCACCCCTGACTCCCAGGACAGTGCAGCAGGATGCGGTGGAGCCCCGCCAATATGTCGACAAGCCCAGACCAAGCTGGAAGTGGCCCTGTACATGTTTCTGTGGAGCCCTGACACAGAAGCTGTTTTGGTTGCCATGTCCTGTTTCCGCCACCTCTGTGAGGAAGCAGATATCCGGTGTGGGGTGGATGAAGTGTCGGTGCACAACTTCCTGCCCAACTATAACACGTTCATGGAGTTTGCCTCTGTCAGTAATATGATGTCAACAGGTAATGTGGATAATGGTTTTTTTTTTTAACTCAGTCTGCCTCAAATCACCTGATATCTGATTGTGTTAGGAACGTAAGATTATATTTCATGTTACTCCTTTGTACGTTTATGGGACAAATTCAAGTAGCTTACTTGAAATCCTTTTCTGAACAAGGTAGGGTGGAAGTAAATAACATTTGAAATAAATTGCTCTCACTGAGTTTTTAATATACATTTTAAAAATAACTGGCAGTTTAGGTTACTATCAGTTTTAGATTATGTAATTTCCTCTGCTTGAGTTGCGTATGATGAAACTTTAAGCACATTGGCATGTTTTGAGTAGATCATAAGTAAGAATAGCTATTTTATGCTGTGGACATTGTGGAGTCACAGAGAAACACCTTTCCTGTGAGGCTGGTAAAAGGAAGTTTTTGGCTCTCTCATTTGAAGCATTTGTTCTACTCCTTATACTCTGCCTTTTGAGCGGGGCTCCATTGGCAAGCAGGACTCTAAGCATAGTAACTTGATTTGCTGTTGTCTTTGTTTAGGAAGAGCAGCACTTCAGAAAAGAGTGATGGCACTGCTGAGGCGCATCGAGCATCCCACTGCAGGAAACACTGAGGTACGCACTTAACAACAGAAGCTCCTATCACCCCCCCCAGGTCCCACCCCCAGTTTTAGAAGCCCCTTATTACAGGTGTGTGATCAGTAATACCTTTTAAAGCAAATCTGAGTTTGAAGCTGGACTGGTACTGATGAAGTTTTAGCTCTAGACTTAAAGTTGTTTTTAAGTGATAATTGCCTTCATTTTAGGCTTGGGAAGATACACATGCAAAATGGGAGCAAGCTACAAAACTAATCCTTAACTATCCAAAAGCCAAAATGGAAGATGGCCAGGTATGTTTGTAAAGTTGATTTTTGTCTATTAATTGATCTACTTAACATACATAATCTGTGTGAGTCATTCTTAGAATAATAACTATATAGTTGTCTTAAGACTTATTTTTAGTCGTGGTTCATCTAGACCTGCACGGTCTAATATGGTAGTCACTAGCTGCATGTGCCTGTTTAGATTAGATTTAACTTAATTAAATTCGATTAAAATTTAGTTTCTCAGTTATATAGTAGCTACATTTCAAGTACCCATTAGCCACACATGGCAATTAGTTACTGTATTGGACAGCAGAGGTAGTGTTTCCATCATGGCAGAAGTTTCAGGCAGCTCTGCTAGAGACCATTCATGGTAGAGACCATTCCTTTATCCTCTTTCTTGCTCTTTCTTCCTTCAACAGGGTATTTCACAGAATTTTCAGAAAAGGAGTAACAGACAAGAAAAATAAATTGAAATGGAAACAGTTCATTTTGCTATTTTGTTAGGTATTCTAATTAAGGGCTCTGGTGGGCAGCATATTGAACCCATAGATTAAATGAAATTTAAAAATTTGGACATTTCATTCATCAGCTACTGTCAGCTATATCATTTCACCCACCAACTGTTAGTATCAACTGTATTAACGATATTTTAGAAATTAACTATCAGTTATTTGTGTATTTGATTTGTAATATCCATATTGCTTTCATTATTAGGTGTTTTAGAAAAACTGGTTTTTTTGCTTTTTTTCTGTCATACTTAATTAGAACAAGAAAAACATATATGTGTGTAAGTGTACATATATATATTAAGGTAATGACAATGTTCTAAAATTGATTGTGGTGACGATTGGACAACTCTGTGAGTATACTAAAAATAGTCACTGAATTGGACACTCTCAATGAGTGAATTGTATACCTAATCTGTGAAGCAAAATTGTGTACCTAATCTCATGTTTGGAGAGGACATGTAGCTTAGAATGAAAGCTTTGGGGGGAGTGAAAAGCTTTTTGATTGTTTGCTTAATTGATATACAACCCACATATACATATATTAACATACAATTTACTCATTGAAAGTGTCCAATTCAGTGACTATTTTTAGTATACTCACAGAGTTGTACAACCATCACCACAATCAATGTTAGAACATTGTCATTACCTAAAAACAAACAAACAAGGCCATACCCTTTACCTGTCTCTGTCCCTAACACCCCATTTTCCCACCTCTCTGCCTTCTACACCTCTAGCCCTAGGCAACCACTAATCTACTTTCTGTCTGTAGATTTGCCTCTTCTGGACATTTTCTATAAATGGCATTATAGAATATTTAGGCTTTTGTGACTGGCTTCTTTCACTTAGCATAATGTTTTCAAGGCTCATCCATGTGAATCAAAGCTTTTAAAAAGAAATTTGATGCTCTGGGTTGATTGTATTATTCTAACTATGACAAAAATATATCAGTTCAGTAGCTCCTTAAAAATGTATATGGTAATTTCATATTTTGATTTTTAAGATGTAAAAAAGGTACTTTTGTCATGGAAGAAATGTTGAATAAAGAGCAATTTGTCAAGATAAACTAATTTAGGTTGAATTCATGCTTTGCATAAAAATTTTGTGTTTAGGCTGCTGAAAGCCTTCACAAGACTATTGTTAAGAGGCGAATGTCCCATGTGAGTGGAGGAGGATCCATAGATCTATCTGACACAGACTCCCTGCAGGAATGGATCAACATGACTGGCTTCCTTTGTGCCCTTGGGGGAGTGTGCCTGCAGCAGAGAAGCAATTCTGGCTTGGCAACCTATAGCCCACCCATGGGTCCAGTCAGTGAGCGTAAGGGTTCCATGATTTCAGTGATGTCCTCCGAGGGAAATGCAGATACGCCTGTCAGCAAATTTATGGATCGGCTGTTATCTTTAATGGTGTGCAACCATGAGAAAGTAGGACTTCAAATACGGACCAATATTAAGGATCTGGTGGGTCTAGAATTGAGTCCTGCTCTTTATCCAATGCTCTTTAACAAATTGAAGAATACCATCAGCAAATTTTTTGACTCCCAGGGACAGGTAAAGTGATCTCGTCTTTATTTTTCACTCTTCCCTGTAATTATAGTGACTTGTTTGAAATAGTGAAGACTTTTTCTTTCACATTATTTAAATTACATACTGGCATGAATATTCACTAATGGTTTTTTTAAATAGCCAAGAAATTGCAGAAAGAAGAGTTATCTAATGTAGGGATTAGATTGCTTCTTAGAAACTCTTGTATGTGAGTGTGCTGGGGGTATGAATGCCTTGTGTATGGATATGAATGTCTGTGTGTCTCTATGAGCTTGTTTTGCTATGTCTGTGGATGCATTTCTGTGTGTGTATATTTAGATCAGTCAGTTTCATCTCTCCATAGTCTGTGCACTGATGGCAGATCACTGTTGTATTTTGTTCTTTGTGTAGGTCTTGTTGACTGATACCAATACTCAATTTGTAGAGCAAACCATAGCTATAATGAAGAACTTACTAGATAATCATACTGAAGGCAGCTCTGAACATCTGGGGCAAGCTAGCATTGAAACAATGATGTTAAATCTGGTCAGGTAAGCTTTCTACTAAAAAGTAGCAAAAACTCATTTTAAGAGATACCAAAATATTGATTACACATTGATATTGGTAGTAATTGATGAAATAATTTGCCATTCTTTTCTTTACTGTACACAAAATAGAGTGTGACAATAAGGTAACCAGAAGTTGTATATATTCCTATAAAATAAAAATCTTATTATTTCTGAAGTTATAGTTAGTTAATTTTACTTAGCAACTAAGAATGCCTTTTCTTTTGTCTATATTTGGTAATTTTAAAAAAATGTTTCTATACCTTAATAGATATGTTCGTGTACTTGGGAACATGGTTCATGCAATTCAAATAAAAACAAAATTGTGTCAGTTAGTTGAAGTAATGATGGCAAGGAGAGATGACCTCTCATTTTGTCAAGAGATGAAATTCAGGTGAGTTCTCAGAAGAGGAAAGTAGGGTCTTGTAAATCTTAATTTGTTAAATGGAGAGTAGAAAAATGTAAGAATCTGGTTATGGGGGAAAAGAGGAAGTGGAAAGGGAAAAACATGTTTGTTTTTCTCTGCATGTCTTCTCAGATTTTAAAGCTTTGTGCCAATTTCTAAAATTGTGCTATGCTGAGTTAATAGTTTGATTCTGGTTTAAAACCGATACCATAATTAGGGGCCATTGTGGAGGATCAGCATCCAAATTGCTCATATTTGTGCCCCTCTGATTTTTACATCTGAGCAGAATCTCTCTTATAAAGTTGTTGTATCACCTGCATTATTTGGCAAATTATTTATACCGTTAAAAAAAATCTTGTGTGACTGAGGGTGTATGTATGTGTGGCTTTAAGAAAATTGTTTGTTATTTCTCTTTTCTCCATCATTCTGTAGAAATAAGATGGTAGAATACCTGACAGACTGGGTTATGGGAACATCAAACCAAGCAGCAGATGATGATGTAAAATGTCTTACAAGGTAAAAAAGAAAAAAAAGAGACTGATCTTTAAGTATTAGCAGTTTTTACTCTAAGCATTACAGCTACAGTATAGCTACTGTATACATATTTTGTGTGTCTTATGTTTTTTTTTAGATGCTAGCTTTTGCATTTGAAATACATAAAGATATAAGTGTTTGTAATTTCTTAAACAGACTTTCAGTTAAAAACAAATGTGAGCCAGGCGCGGTAGTTTATGCCTGTAATCCCAGCACTTTGGGAGGCAAAGACAAGAGGATTGCCTGAGTCCAGGGGTTTGAGACCAGCCTGGGCAAATTGGCGAGACTTCATCTCTACAACAGATAAAAAAAAATTAGCCGAGCGTAATGGCACGCGCTTGTGGTTCCAGCTACTTGGAATGCTAAGGCGGAAGGATCGCCTAAGCCTAGCAGGTCGAGACTGCGGTGGCCATGAGCATGCCACTGTACTCCAGCCTGGGTGACGGAGTGAGACTCCAACTCAAAACAAAACAAAACAAAACAAAACAAAACAAAAAACAAATGTGAGAGAACGTTATGTTTGGGAAGTTAGTGTACTTAATTTTGGAAGACTAGTCTACAGTAAAATAGGGAAAGATATAAAGCCTTGAATTGTATTTATTTATGATTAGATAAATAAAGGTGTTATTTAAGGAACTTAATTGTGTTGAGTCTAAGAAGTAACTGCTTTCCTGATTCAGGTACTTGAGACAGAAAAGAAAAGCAATTGTGTAAATTTGCTATAATGATAAATACTTATTGACACATATCGGAAAGTAAGTAAATACTGTGACTATAACCATTTACATATCTTTCTTTGGGCAGGCTGTTTTGATAGTATAGTCTTTTGGTATTTGTGGGGGATTGGTTCCAGGGCTGCCCTTACATATGCATAACCTCCATATGCTTTTAATTATTTTTAGATTATCTATAAAACCTAATACAATGTAAATGCTGTGTAAATAGTTGTTGTACCATATTGTTTTTTTTTTGTTTTTTTGTTTTTTTTTGAGTTGGAGTCTCACTCTGTCACCCAGACTGGAGTGCAGCGGCTGCTCCTAGCCACCGCAGCCTCGACCCGCTGGGCTCCGGCGATCCTTCCTCCTCAGCCTTCCAAGTAGCTGGAACTACAGGCACGCGCTACCACGCCCAGCTAATTTTTTGATTTATTGTAGAGATGAGGTCTCACTTGCCCAGGCGGGTCTCGAACCCACAGGCTCAGGCAATCTACTCACCTCAGCCTC
>CAUYQG010120931.1:0-20057 GCA_963574415.1 Tarsius wallacei | reverse complement strand
GCCCAGCTGATTTTTTGATTTATTGTAGAGATGAGGTCTCGCCAAGTTGCCCAGGCGGGTCTCGAACCCACGGGCTCAGGCAATCCACTCACCTCAGCCTCCCAAGGCGCGGGATTACAGGCTGAGCCACCGAGCCCGGCTGCTGTCTTTTATTTTTATGACTAATATTGTGCTCTCTGTGCCAGGCACGGCGCTCAGCATCCAATGTGCATTTTGTCACCCTCTCCTCTCTCAGACCCGGTGAATCGGAATCTCTAGGAAGAGGAGTATGCTGACTTTAAAAAAAAAAAAAAAAAGGCACTTTTGAAAAAAATTTCACTGCTTCATCAGAGCCCCAAATGACCAGTGTTCTTCTTATCTTTCAAAGTGAGGAAACGGAGGCACAGAGAAGCGACTTCATTTGCCCAAGGTCACGTAATTGGGAAGTCAGAGCTTGTCTGCAACCCAGACTTTTCATTGCGCATTCTTTTGGGATGTTTGTAAAAGGGTGAAATAAGAGTAATTAGGCTGAGCTCTATGGCTCAACCTGTCATCCCAGCACTTTGGGAGGCTGAGGTGAGGGGATTACCTGAGCCCGCGGGTTCAAGACCAGCCTGGGCAACTTGGCGAGACCTCGTCTCTACAATAAATCAAGAAAAGCAGCCAGGCATGCTGGCACATGCCTGTGGTTCCAGCTACTTAGAAGGCTGAGGCAGAAGGATTGCCGGAGCCCAGCAGGTCGACACTGGGGTGGCTGTGAGCTTGCCACTGCACTCCGGCCTGGGTAAGAGTGAGACTCCAACTGAAAAAAAAAAAAAAAAAAAGAGAGAAACTGTAGCCCTGACGGTGGGGGAGTCCCGTGCTTAATAAAATACTGTGCTGTCATAATGCCCGTTTCCCCTTCCATGCCACAACCACCAGCACCACATTAACCCCTGAGTGACTCAAGTTGTTAATGACAAGGAACCTTATGAGGTCATCAATCTAGCCTCTCACTCGCTTAATTTTCCTGGCCGTCCAACATAGTAGAAAGGGCTTCTGGAATCATGCATATTTGGGCACCCATCTGAGTTCTGTCACTTTCCAACTCTGTGGCCTTGGGAAAGTTGGCTTCCCCAGACTCTGTTTGCTCATCAGTAAAATGGGGACGATGATGGGACTTAGCTCATGGATTATTTGTGGAGGATTAAATGAGATGCAGCCTACGAAAGACTTCGCAAGCAATTGGTACATATGTCTTTGATAGATGATAGACAAGGAGCATATGTCTTTGAGAGGCTGTGGATTACATATCAGGTTTCTTGTTTCATGCCTGTTTATTCTGTCATGGTTCTAATGAACTAGTTAGATGTGATTTTACCCCTTGGAAACATCCTGCTGCCTTTTCTTCAAAAGATTGTCATCTTCCCCTGGCACCTGCCGGCCTGATGCAGGAGCAAGGTTTAGTGCCATGTCAGCCTCCTCACATGTCCTCCTGGGGCTGGCCGGGCTCACCAGCGCTGGCTGTGTGGCTTTGGCCTCTTGCGTGCCGATGGCGCTTCTCTGAAAACTCCCAAGTGTGGGGCATCCGCTCTCTGGGATGGGTGCACATGTATTTGTCACTCTAAGAGCATCGTCATAGGTGAGCGCCATCTGATTAATGCCGCCACCACCCTGTCCTTTTCAGGAAGAGCATCCAAGAGGGGGTGCCTGACGTCCTGAGCTGGGGCTGGGTTGATCGCTCATTCAGCCTGTTTTTTCCATCTCTGTTTCGTCTTTGGGCTCGTTCTCAACCTCACAATTGTTGAGGCGTAAAGATTCCTTAAATGGCTTCCTCCAGAGAAAGACACATTTAAGGTACTTCCCTGATGGTTTGTGTCCTGGGCAAGTCCCACCCCCACTCCGTTCGTTTTCCCACTGTGTTTTTTTTTTTTTTTTGAGTTGCGGGGTATGTGTGAGAATTTACTACATAAGTAATTTGAATGCAGGTGGAGCTTGGGCTTTCTAGCAAGCCCTCTCTGCCTCGATAGTTCTGCTGTGTATTTCAGCGATCTTCCCTGACGGTGTATTTCTTCTCTTCCCTTAGGCTGACTTTCTGTTTTTTGGGGGGGAACGTGTGTGTCTCCCTCAGCCTCGAGCCACTTAGCCATTTTTATTTTTTTAAGATTAAGAACACATTTTATTTTTGATTTATTTTACGTTTTTCAAAAACTTACCATATTAATGTGGATATTCGTCTAACTCGGTAGGCTTACTTCTAAAAAACATCTTTTTTGAAAATCAGCTTTCGGTGTCAGTGTGCTGAATGTTTTTTGCATTCTCCTGAAAGAAGCAAGTGCTCATTCACTCGTCTCGTTATGCAGCATAAGTCTATGAACGCAGCCCCGGAGCATATTAAGTGCTGCTTCTGCACGAGCGCTGGCTGTGTGAACCAGGTAGGAGCTCAGTTAGGCCCCGCGTGCTCGAAGGGCAGGGTCTGTCTGTATCTTCGGCTTTTTTTTTTTTTTGAGTCAGAGTCTCACTCTGTCACCCAGGCTGGAGGGCAGTGGCACGCTCCCGGCCACCGCGGCCTCGACCTGCTGGGCTCCAGTGATCCTTCCACTTCAGCCTTCCAAGTAGCTGGAACTACAGGCGTGCACCACCACACCTGGCTCATTTTATTGATTTATTGTAGAGACGAGGTCTCACCATGTTGCCCAGGCTGGTCTTGAACCCGTGGGCTCAGGCAGTCCTCCCACCTTGGCCTCCCAAAGGCTGGGATTCTCGGCGTGAGCCACTGTGCTCAGCTGCAGATAGTTTTAAAGATCATTCTAAGTTAGCATTATGATTTTTTTTTTTTTGAGTTGGAGTCTCACTCTGTTGCCCAGGCTGGAGTGCAGTGGCATGCTCCTGGCCACCGCAGCCTCTACCTGCTGGGTTCCGGCGATCCTTCCGCCTCAGCCTTCCATGCCCAGGCTGGAGTGCAGTGGCCGCTCCCGGCCATTGCAGCCTCGACCTGCTGGGCTCCAGTGATCCTTCCACCTCAGCCTTCCAAGTAGCTGGAACTACAGGTGTGAGCCACCATGCCCGGCTAATTTTTAAAATTTTTTTGTAGAGATGTCTCACCATGTTGCCCAGGCTGGTCTCGACCCTGCAGGCTCAGGCAACCCTTTCGCCTCGGCCTCCCCAAGTGCTGGGATTACAGGCTTGAGCCACCGCGCCCAGCCTTCAGCTTCTTAATAGTCCGCTCAGTGCCAGGTCAAGAGCTGGGTCCATGTGTTGCTTATCAGTAGATGTTCAAAGGCGCTGGCTTTTGGTTCTGTGGAGTCCCTTTCCCTGGAGTCCCAGTGCGTCTCTCCCCCGCGTGGGTCTGCACTGGGTGGTGTGGCCGGATCCGCTCCCAGAGGCTGGCCAGGTCCCACCACAGTGTGGTGGTAGGGCATCCAGACGGAGACATAGGCTTGGGGAAGTGCAGCAGGATCGGGACCCATTGCCAGAAGTGAGGTGAGCAGGTGCTGTTCACTGGTGCTGGACTCCCCGGGGCAAAGCTGTTTGGCTCAGGGTTGGGCTCTAGGCACTGAGCCCTGGGGTTGGTTCATTTTGGCTGGTGGCCTCTGCGTGGGATCGGGTCATGTCGGGCTGAAATCAGTTTTGCTGTGATTTCAATTAACTAGTCGCTCACCTGTGGCCAACGTCTCGCTTTCCTTCAGAATCAGGAGTTGTATTACTCGCTTGGTAGAATACTCTGGTACAGCCTCGGTTTCCAGATGCCAGCTGGACAGAGGTTACCAAGCAGTCACAGTCGCTCGTGATGTTCTGTAGCAACCTATCACCGATCCAAAATTGGGCAGCGGGGGACGGAAAGACATCTGTTGAGTTCCTTCCAGGTGCTGGGCACCATGTACATTTTATCCTCGTAGATACCGTTCTCATCTTTCCAGGTGAGATAGGGAAACGGAGGCTCTTAGATGGGGACCGGTTATCCCAAGTGACACCAGTGGAGGTGACAGGCCCACCAAGTCAGCCGTTTCCCCAGCAAAGCTCCGTCCAGCGGCCCTTTGCTTGGCCCTTCCGGCCATGCCGTCCGTCTAGATGAGTCAGTTCTGGTGCCTCAGTGGTATCCGGCCTCCTTCCCCCAGACACAGCATCTCTGGGGGACTGGAAGCATTCCCTGTGGTATCAGAGATGGGGGGCACCCTCTCCCAGGAGAGGGTGATGGAGTCATGCGGTAGGAGGCTGCCTCATCCTGAAACAGAAGACACCGATAGTTACTTGGGGAGTCAGAAAAGAAGGACGCGTTGGGTTAAGAGTTGACCTGTGGTAGCCTGGGCCTCCCTTCTGGCCAGATGGAACCCTTCCTGTTGGCCAGTCAGTCATCCTGGTCTCGGAGGGGACGCATTCTGGTAGCCAGCTCTTATTTCAGGTTTTTTCGTGTTCTCGGCCATGAGAACGTTGTGCCATCCCACGAGCACATGCTTCTTATCGCGAGACATGTCATTTCCAAGATTCCTGCTGACTTCCCATGCGCTGCCATCTTGGACCGGTGGCTCCTGGGGAGAACGGATTCCTGAGGGCATTTGGGTGGCACCTTGACCCCTTCCCTCTCCTGCTGGTTGTCTTTTCTGGTTCGTTGTCTCTGGTTGATGGATCGTGTCTGCGTGTGCGGGGTTTCTCTTTTTGATTCTGGATCTCACAACCCCGGCCAGCCCCCAGACTGGGCAGCACGTTCTCGGGCACCTGAGATCCTGTGTGCCTCTTTGTCTCCCGCGAGGAAGGGGTGGCCGCCTTTTTATGACCTATTAATTCCAGCCAGGTGAGTCACCAGGTAGTGCTCATCCTCCCCCAAGCCCCACTGCCTGTCTGTCTGGCATTGTCAGAGAAGGTGATAATTCACTGAAGTGACATTTGAGCTCCAAACCAGTTTTCTGCTTTAACCATTTCACTGCCCGGAGCAAATCTCGATTCTCATTTATTTGGCCTCGGCTGGGAATGTGATTATTCAGATGACTTTGGAATTCCAAATAGTGTTTTTGCTTTAACCTCTTAAGTTAAAAAATATATAAAGTGGAACCTGCACTCCTCTGCTTCCTCCGAGGAGGAGCTGGAACACAGGCACCCTTTTTGTCGAATTTCCGGCTTGGCACCTTGGGCATCATTACCTGGCAGGCATCCCTTTCCGGCGAGTGCCCACTCAGGGCCTTAATGCCAATCAGCCTTGCCTGTTAGGCTTTTAAGTCTCACGTCTGAGCTTTATATTTTGGGGGCGGCAATCTTTTGTTGCCAGCTCTTGCTGTCATTACTGAAAGCGCGTCCCATAGATCCCTTCTTAATGAAACCCACAATCTCCTCCTCCAGGACACCTTCCCTCCCACAGCCTCCCCCACCCCCCATCCTGAGCCCCGTCCTGTGGCCAGTCCTCCACTTGTGGGAAAGAGAGAACTGGACCAGGGAGGATCCAGGAAGGCTGCCAGTGCCACAACTTGCTAGCTTTGTGATTTGGGGCAAATAGGGGACCTTCTTGAGGAGCCTTAGTTTTCTGAGCTGTAAAATGGGAGTAATATTGTCCCTCTATGTTGAGTTGCTGAGAGGCCAGGAAAGAAAAGGAGCCCCCAGATGGGGGCCTTAAATTAGTGAGTGTACGCCCAGGTGCCATTCAGGCATTCACTGGTGCCTTGGGTTCATGTGTAGGTCTCTTAGGAGTTTACCCTGGAAACTGCTAGAGAGGACTGCTGGTTCTCTGAGTCTGGTGCTCCCGGAGATACTCATCTCCTGGTCCCTGCTTCTCCCCTCCCCTCCGCTCCCCTCCCCAGCCCTAGCTCTGGTAAAATGCCAAGTCAGCAGTCATCCGTCTCCCGCCTCCTGGAACTCTCACAGGGTTGGAGCACAGTTTAAATCAGGTTTATCCACATCACACGTCACCCCTCCCCTGCCACGTGCATGCTTACTGCCCCCATCCGCCCCCCGCCCCCCATATACAAAAGCACGGCTCATCTGTAAGCATGATTTTACTTACTTCTGTTGACGTATGTTGTATTCTGTACCTCTTTTAAGATAACACCATCTGAGGGCTGAGTGTGAATGCTATCTAAAACCCCACCCAAGCTGGGCTCGGTGGCTCAGCCTGTCATCCCACGCTTTGGGAGGCTGAGGGGAGTGGATTGCCTGAGGCCGCAGGTTCGAGGCTGCCTGGGCAACTTGGCAAGACCTTATCTCTACAATAAATAAAAAAATCAGCCGGTCGTGGTAGCGCATGCCTGTAATTCTGGCTACTTGGAAGGCTGAGGTGGAAGGATCGCCGGAGCCCAGCAGGTCGAGGCTGTGGTGGCCGGGAGCGGCCACTGCACTCCAGTCTGGGTGAGAGAGTGCGACTCCAACTCAAAAAAACAAAACAAAAAACCCCACCCATGCTCGCGACACATCCTCTGTCTTCATTTTAGGGCAAGTGGCAGAGGTTCTTTCTTACAACACATTGTTCTTGAATCTGGGGGCTCTTCTCACCCCTGGGAAGATCATCTGTTTAAAATCAGAGATCGGACGGATAAGCAAGATACCCCCCTCGAAGGGCTTACTGCATAAGGGAGAGGCAGGCCTCTTGGTGCTGATGGAAATCGTAAGGATTCCTGAGCCCTCACTCCGCGCCAAGCCCCGGCTTGTTTAATGCGGGGTGAGGGAGCACAGGAGGGTTGTGTGCAAAAGGCACTGTGTTTTTGAGAGCAATCGGGGAGACAGGTGTCAAGGAAGGGGAAGTGCGTTTGTGCCTAGGTAGAACTGTGAAGGCGCTTTCCTTTCCTGCGGGCGGCACAAACAGAAACTATGTGACTTGATCGAGCGGCTGTGGTGCAGTCAGACCAACAAAAGTTTTTGTCAACCAAGATGGTTCAGTATTTGCCAGAGAGAATTCACTGTAATCACATCAGATGACCTATTTCTCTGGCCCATCTGCTGAAATATGAAAATAGCACTGTTATTGGGGCCCTTTTTTCCCCTCCCACGATTCTGTCACGTTGACTGCTTACACACAGGAAGGCTGGGTGTTCAATCACAGGGGATGCTGCAGAGAGGTTTCCAGCCCTGCGCAGGAGCTGGACCGTCTCTCAGGTCCCTGTCAATCCTGGTGTCTATCATTTTAATTTTGCTGGGAGGCTACACTGTCCTACTCTGATGTAGTGTCATCAGTTTGTAAGAGCCCTCCGAAAAAGACTAATTAGAACGCCCTGGGAATCCAAATGGTCCACCCTCTGACCTGCTGATTCAACCGCTGATAGGCTTCGTGCTGTGTATCTCAGGCTTATACCGTGAAAATCTTAAGTACACACTGCCCCTTCAAAAAATGGTATAGCAGGACCTGATGAATTATTTCAGAGATCTAGAAGTTTTGGCTCAGGGCGTCTTGTGCTCTAGGTCGGGTTTTTTCCTCGCTCTGTGAAGCAAAGGTCCATGTGTGCTTAGTAAAGTGAGTCTTTTAAAACCTTCTCTGGGGTAGGCATCCCAGAAAAGAAATAAGTCATGAGAACCACCAGGTAGCAGGTGGGTAGTGGTGATGGGACGTGACAGCTTGCTTCTGCAAAGGTTCAAAGGGTGACCTGCAAACCAGGAGGACCGTCAACATATTTGCATCAACTTGTAAATACATTTGCAAGTGTACAAGGCATCTGTCAGTGGAGATGTTGGCCAAGAACTGCTGAAAACGAATTGCTTGGGAATCCTCTTCCCTATGGAGTTCTGTTGTAAAATAAGAGATGTACTTTGCTGCAAACATTTTGGCCTTTGGATGAGTTTAGAATATCACACTGAAAAAGAAATTTAAGTAAAAAGATTATGGATTTAAAAGAAAAGGACTTTAGTTCCTGCTCTGTGACTTATTGTGGTGTGATCTGAGAAAAAAAAAAAAAAAAAAGAAAAGGACAACTCTCTGATAAAAGATGGACAGCGATATGCAGAATCTTCAAAGGACTAAAAACTTAAAACTATTATTCTTGCAGTGGTACCCCATGGAACGCATAAAATATGCAGAAAACTGAGGGTCAGCAAATAATCTAACCCTCTTGACAGAGGGTCGCTATCCCTTTCTCGACCCACACATTAATCATTCATTAGAGAGGTAGCAAGCACCCGGACTTTCTGCAAATAGGAGGAGTCTTACTGCTACCTTCACCCTCCTTAACTTAAAAAAAGAATCACTCTGACTCATGACCTATGTCCTGGACGTGCCACTAGGCGAAGTCATGGCTTGCTGCAGTGTCCCGGGGTGGCAGGAGAGGGCAACCACGGAGCGTGTGTGTGTGCACGTTCATGAGCTTGTGGACGCGGGTACGTGTGCTGAGACATGCAGTTGTCTGCCCACCGACGGTCACATGACAAATAGCAGTTTGCAACTCTGAACCGCAGAGAGTTTGTTTTACTCTTCTGTCTGTTCCAGCTATTTAACCGATGGCAGATGTCCTCATTAAAGGCTATTAGCACATCAGAGTGTGTTTGCTGAGCCCAAGGGCTCACCCCTTTTGGACACTGACCAAAAGACACAGTCTAGAGTAGCCAACCCCTCCTCTGGGTGACAACAGTGGGAGGTAAGGGCAGGAGGGCTTGAGATCCGGTCAAAACTGTCACGAGAAGTTTATGTTTCTGTCAAGGGTTTCTGAAAGTCAGGAAGGTAAAATCATAAGGTAGGCTTTGGCTCCATGTTGAACGACTGTTGTTATTCCCCCAAGAACTAGATGTTTCTTGACTTCTCTTGGCTGCCCCAGAACCAGAGGGTGGACTAGGCGATGGCTGGTTGACATGGACCGTGGATCGCTCCCAAGAAAAACCCCAGCAGGGGAGTGAATGGAAACGGCGGGGTGAATGGCTTGGAGGAGCCAGTGTTGGCATGGGAGATGCACACCGGTGAGCGGGCAGGACCCGTGTGCACGGTGTAAGAGCAGGCATCCTGGAAGACCGCTCTAGGGCCCAGGGCTCACCTGGCACCTCCACCCACCTGTTGGCAGACCTTTGCCGATGCTCTGATTCCCTCGTGGGCCCCAGAAGGACTCTTGGTTATTTGTGTTCTCTGCAGAACCACAGCAGCACGATGAGTGACGGATGCACACAGCAGAGGTACCACCTGGCACCTGGTGATGCTGCCCAGCCTGGATTCATTTAGATTCATGTTTTCCATGTCTGTGCTGTGCTGTGCTGTCAGTTCCCAGTACGAACTTGGTTAAGTTTTTCCCAGCTTTTGGGGGCTGATCACCTTATCCCTTGGTGCCCTCCCAGAGGACAATGTGCGTATAGAGTTCTTCCTCAACTTGAGCTGCCAAATGGTTAACAGTGATTTGGACAGCTCGGCCAGGTCAGACTAAAGCATTGACTTTTATTTTGTAGGTAACAGGCCAAGATGCCAGCGGAGAAGAGAGTTTTCAAGGAATGAAAATATTTGAGGAAATGGCAGTGCAGACTTTCAGATCAGGAGCTTTTTTTTTTTTCCCTATCAAGGTTCACTAACATGGGGGGAAAGACCACACGTAGAGGAAAAGCTACTTAATGGTGCGTTTTGTTTTGAGAGATCCCCACCTGCCGGAGTAATGGCAGGATCGTGGTCTTTGATACCAGATGGACATAAGTTCAAAGCCCAAGGCCGCGAGCCAGTTGTGTAGCCCTGGCAGCCTGACCTCTCTGTGACTCAGTCGCCTCGTCAGAAAGAGAAGATCCATTTGTTTATCTCGAGTTGTTCTGAGGATTAAATCAGATAAGTTTATGAAACCTTGTGCCTAGTGGGCACTTAATAAAGGCAGTTTCCCTTCCTTCTTTCTCTTCTGCTTTTGAAAATTTAAGATTCAGGAGTATTATAAATAACAAATAATGAACTGGGTTTGGGTGTGGAATTCTGGCCAGTTAAAGGAGACGGGCCGAAGGGAAGGCAGACACGTGGGAACCAGCCGGAAGCGGGCAGGTTCTGCAACTCCATGGAGCCCGGCCGGCAGGCTGGGAGGCCGCAGGCACACACACAGCAGACAGTAGAAAGGGGATTTAAACAGAAAGAAAGAGGCTTACAAAAACATCGCCAGAGTTTGTTGGCCAAACATTTCAGGCGCCGTCTGAGGTCTGGGAGCGCAGGAATTTAGGAAATTCTACCCCCTCTTCATTTTCAGTGGTAGAAACACCAAACATCCTGCTCTGGAAAGTGGGGGTGGCCACTGGAGGGTTTTTTTTTTTTTTTTTGCCGAGAAAAGCGTCGTTTCTTTCTCTGGGTCGATGCTGCCATCTGATGTCTTCATGCGGCATTGTGATTTGTCCTCAGGATCCTACCAGTACTTTGACATTAAACTGAGAGTCAGAGGCTCTCAATTCTAGACTGAGGCTTCAAGCGCGGAGGTAGGTAGGTGGTGACTGAGATTTAGTGTGGAGATACGTTTTTTGGGGGGTAGTGGTAAAGAATCTGCTCCTTATCGTTATGCCGAGACTTTCGTAGAGAGTGTCATTGGCTGTCAAGTTCCCAGACACCTCTACAGGGACTCTGTCTGCAGTCCATGACTAACCCTTTTCCTTTTCTTTGCTATCTAGAGAATTCACGGTGGAGATACTGTATGTTCGATTCTAACCCTTGAGGCTCTGAGTAAAGTGCTCATGAAAACCAGCACTTTGCCCCTTTGCTCAATGCTTGTAGCTTTAGCTTTATTATTATCCTTTAAAATTCATTTTGCCATTCGAGTTTTGTTCTTGTGGAGATGTTTGCTAGCGTACCTTGCTGAAATGGTTCTTTTTTTCAAATTATTGTCTGAGATTTCTATGACCTTGCTTTGGATGGAGCAGGGCAAGGCCTCAAACCGTCTCAAAACTGGCAGGCACTGTAGGAATGCACAGAGTCAAAAAGCAGACCCAAGCGTTGCTATGGAATGGTTCGGAAAGAGGACAGGATTTGGGTGATGTGGAGATGGCAGGGGACCCACATGGAGTCCCGGGGCACTTTTGGGCAACGGTAAAAAGGAAAGGTATATAGGACTGTCCCAAGACAGCTTGAGCTGCCAGCTACGCCGACAGGTGTTTCTGATGTGAGTGTGGCAGGGGGTTGAGTGGGAGGAGGAGGAGAAGGAGGAGGAGAGGGAGGAAGAGGAATGTCCCTGAACAGTCAGTCTCCTGGGATGCCAGGCGTAACACTCTGGGTGAAATTGGCCTGGTGGGTGCTCCACGTGGGGGAGCCAGAAAGGGTGCTGAGGTCCATGAAAACCTGGTGTTTTCTCACTGCCGCGGCACCGTGGCACCTGGGATGCACTGGGCTCATATCCCTTCCTCAACTGAATATTAACTGAACTAGCGAGTGGGAGGGAACAGTAGAGTCAGGGAGCCTCGAGCACTCTGCAGGCGGTGGGCAGCATGAACTTACCGATACCAGGTCTGACTCTTCCCCTTCGGCCCGCACACCCGGGCCCGGGAGCAGGGGTGGGGGCAGCTGGGTCCCCTGGTGGGGACCCCCCTCGAGAGGCCTGTTTGGGCTCTGGCACCATTGCCTTTGTCGCTTGAGCGAGCCACTCATGCTGTCAGCGTTCGTCTCTTCACTTGTAGGATGGGAGAATGGCCTGGCTCGTCTCTGGGCTTCTTGGCAGCATCAAAACCAACTAAGCTTGAGAATCTGCCCGTTTCCGACAAACCCAGTCATGTCACATCCAGGACGTTCGCCTAAGGAAGCGGTTGTTGGTGCGTGTGCTGCGGTTGGCCTCTGAGGATGGTCACTACAGGCGGGGCCATTGAGACAGCTAAGCGCTGGGTACAGCCTTCAGGCACCATGGCGAGGAATTTGCGAAATGAGCAGTGATGCATCCGCCTAAATACTATGTGGCTTTTAAGCGTATTTTTAGAGAATGACATTTGATGAGCTAGTGAAACTTGTACAATTAAATGAAAATTCAGCTTCTCAAACAACAGCCCCATCCCCCCACTTTTTTTTGAGTCAGTCTCACTCTGTTGCCCAGGCTGGTGTGTAGTGGCACGATCACGGCTCATAGCAGCCTCAACTTCCTGGGCTCAGGAGATCCTCCCACCTCAGCCTCCCAAGGAGCTGGGACTATAGGCATGCGCCACCATGCCCAGCTAATTTTTTGATTTCTCTATAGAGATGACATCCTGCTATGTTGCCCAGGTTGGTCTCAAACTCCCGAGCTCAAGGAGTCTTCCCACCTCGGCCTCCCAAAGTGCTGGGATTACAGGCATGAACCACTGCACCTGGCCCCATCCCATTTTTATGGAAATAAAAATGTGTAACTACATGCACAGAAGGAAGCATGGATTGCTATATAGGAAGACAGGGCATTTCTAGGACACAGGTTCATAAGTGATTTGTGTTTCTGTGTGCTTATTAGTATTTTCTAGGTGTCCTGCTAAAAATGGATATTACTTTTATAAAAAGAAAAAGTGGTAAAAGTTACTTTTTTTTTTTTGCAAGTTGGAGTCTTACTCTGTCGCCCAGGCTGGAGTACAGTGGCATGCTCTTGGCCACCGCAGCCTTGACCTGCTGGGCTCAGGCGGTCCTTCTGCCTCAGCCTTCCAAGTAGCTGGAACTACAGGCACGAGCCACCATGCCCAGCTAAATTTTGGATTTATTGTAGAGACGAGGTCTCACCATGTTGCCCAGGCTGGTCTCAAACCCCTGGGCTCAGGTAATCCTTTCACCTCCACCTCCCAAAGTGCTGGGATTGCAGGTGTGAGCCACTGCGATCCACCGGTAAAAGTTACTTTAAAATGTTTCATTCATTTTAGTGGGTACCCGTTAAATGCCTCCTGCTAGCCGGGCTCGGTGGCTCAGCCTGTAATCCCTCGCTTGGGGAGGCTGAGGTGAGTGGATTGCCTGAGCCCGCGGGTTCGAGACCCGCCTGGGCAACTTGGCGAAACCTCATCTCTACAACCAATCAAAATATTAGCCGGGCATGGTAGCGCGCGCCTGTAGTTCCAGCTACTTGGAAGGCTGAGGCGGAAGGATCGCCTGAGCTCATCAGGTTGAGGCTGCGGTGGCCGGGAGCGGCCACTGCACTCCAGTCTGGGCGACAGTGAGACTCCAGCTAAAAAAAAAAAAAAAAAGCCTCCTGCTGTGTGTGGGTTCTGTCCTAAAAGCTTTCTGATTCCTCTAGACGATGGACAGAGAGCTCACTGTCCCCTTTGTCTCCACAGACGAGGTCACAGCATGGCCAGCGTGCTGTCCCGGCGCCTTGGAAAGCGATCCCTTCTGGGAGCCCGGGTGTTAGGACCTAGTCCCTTGGACGCACCGTCGGGAATCACCCCGCCCTTGGAGCCACTGCTGGAGGGGGCACCTCCCCGGCCCTTCCTCACCTCCGAGGACACTTCCTGCCAGGAGCAGCCCAAGGAAGTTCTCAAGGCTCCCAGCACCACAGGTCTCCAGCAGGTAGCCTTTCAGCCCGGGCAGAAGGTAGGTTGATTCCAATATGAACAGGCGTCCCATCTCACAAGGCGTGGGGCTGGCAGACAAGGGGTGCCCGAGTGACAGGCTGGAAACTCTCTGGGCGCCACTGTGAGTGCAGACCTTTTGCCTCCAGTCACGTGGGCTCGCAGGCAGCCCAAGAGAATGTGTCATCGTCGGCAGCTCCAGGGTTCCTCCAGGATTATGTCTTCTGTAGGAGAAGGTGGCAGGACCTGGCATCTGACGCTCTGGGCTTTGGCCTGCACAAAACCTCAGCTCGAAGCCATGTCCATAGCTGTTTCTCTTAATCTGCCTCAGTTTACAGCTTTCAAACAAAGGAAAGGCCCTTAGGCTTATGAGAGTCAGAGAAGATTCTGTCTGTACATTCATTACCTCCAGACATTTTCAGGAGACAAAGATGTTTGCTTAGTTGGGATTCAAGGTGAATTTCTTTTCCCCGCAGTCCCTCCCCTGTGGCAAGGCCCAGGTTGCTGTTACCCGTGAACATGGGGTTCTTCCATTGCAGTCTCAAGGTCCCCTAAATGGAGATCCCCCCGCGGCTTGTCCCCTCCAGGCCTCTGCTGTTGTGAGGGAAGGAGACTTGCCAACGTCAGGTGCCCCTTGAGGGACGTAAGCCTGCCTCTCCATCCCTGCCGGCTTGTCCCCAGGTAGACTCGGAATTCTTTGAAAGGAAAAGCGTAGGGTATGAGCGATTCAAGGCAGTAGCTGGGTACCGGCAGATGGCTAGAACTTCAGAGGCGAGGCAGGATAAGAAGCCAGGTGGATGGATGTGGATTCCAGATTCAGAGAAAGTTCCAGTAATGGGCATGTTTGCTCTCTCCCATTCCAGAGAGTTTACCAGGCCCTGTGTGGGGAAGAACTGGTCCATCGTGGCCAGTCTGGGTGCTCAGGTGGGAAGCAGGTAGCTGGGAGCATCTGCTCCAATGAAAGATGGGTGCGTCCAGTAGCAAAAGCATGGAGCTAACCGTGCTGCCCATCGAAGCTGGACTGGATAAAAAAACAGTGGTACTTATACACAAGAGAATATGACGCAACCATAAAGAAGGACAAACACTTGGACTTCGCAGCAACTTGGATGGATTTAGAGTCGGTCATACTCAGTGATCTGTCTGTCACAGAAACAAAGAACAGGGTGCCCGTATGTTCTCCCTCATAAGTGGACCCTGAACATCTACCATAATACTATAAGGAAGGGATTGGCAGTAGTGGGAAACTGCCAGGGGAGGGGGGTGGGATTGGCAGTTGAGGGAAACTGCTAGGGGAGGGAGGGGCACACCTCTTCCACAAGGAGACCTGCATAATCAACGTTTGTATACTTAGCCCTGAATTGTACCCCACATCTTTAAAATAAAAATGTTAAAAAAAAAAAAGATGAGTGCGTCAGAGAACACAGCTTGTGGCAGGCAGACCCTGACCTCCGGGACTTTGGGGTGTGTGAAGACTTCGGGGGGAGCCCCACCCAGGGCTGACCACTGTCTGCTGCCCTCCTCCCCCAGGTTCATGTGTGGTACAGGGCTCAGGAGTGCACGGGGCTGGTGGAGCAGCACAGCTGGACAGAGGACCAGGTGACCGTCTGGCTGCTGGACCAGAAGTTGCAGATCAGCTGCAGAGCAGAGGAGGTGTGGCTGGCGGAGGCGCAGGGCCCCGCTCCCCAGGCGCCAGCACCAGAGCTCGGGGCCCAGGCCCTGGCCTACCGGCCCGTCTCCAGGAACATCGACGTCCCGAAGAGGTTTGTGTGGGAGGGGGTCCTGGGTTTGAGAGTCCACGTGGGTGGTGAGGTGTGAGGGAGGGGGCGGGAGTGTGAGGTGCTGGCGTCTGGGTTCCAAGGTATTGGGCAGATGGGGTTTGGAGAAGGGGCATCCTTTTAAGAAAGCCAGAATGACCTCTTTTAGAATCTTGAGTCAGAGTCTCACTCTGTCGTCCAGGCTGGAGTGCAGTGGCACCGTCACGGCTGGCCACAGCCTCGGCTTGCCGGGCTCAGGTGATCCTTCTGCCTCAGCCTTCCAAGTAGCTGGGACTGCAGGCGCACGCTGCCACACCTGGCTGAATTTTTGCTTTATTGTAGAGACGAGGTTTCGCCATGTTGCCCAGGCTGGTCTGGAACTCCTGGGCTCAGGCAGTCCTCTCGCCTCAACTTCCCCAAGTGCTGGGATTACAGGCGTGAGGCACCACACCCAGCAGAAGGGCCTGTCTTCTCCATAATTCTGTTAAGGGTGCTGTGCATCTTCGGTTTGCCAAAGGTCTGTTTCTCTCCCCTTCACCCCCCAACTGCCTTTCTTCTTTATGGTAAGAGACAGCGAAGAAATGGCTTAGAGTGAGAGTCAGCACACTTGTTCCGAATTGGCCAGGTAGTAAATAATTGAGGTTTTTGTGGGCTGGTCTCTGTCACCACTTCTCAGCATTGCTGTGGGGGTGACTGAATTCAGAAGCACATGGGCACAGGTGTGCTCCAGTGAAATCTTATTCATGGACCCTCAGATTTGAGTTTTATATAATTTTCACGAGTTGCATGTCAAGAAATAACATCCTTCTTTTGATTTTTAAAAACCATTAAGAAATGTAAAACCATCCTTAGCTTGCAAGCCATATAAAAGCAAGCAGAACCGAGGCAAGAAGGTTGCTTGAGTCCGGGAGTTCGAGACCAGTCTAGGCAACATAGTGAGACCTGTCTCTACAAAAATTAAAACAAAACAAAACAGACAACCCCAAAACAAGTTGCAGGCTCCGTTTGGCCTTCAGCCCCCAGAGCGCCGACCCCTGGCCGAGATATTCAAAATCATTGGTGTTGAATGAAGCATGCATTATTTTACTTTAGAATTTTATGATCTGACTTTTCCCTGATAGTGTATATCCTAATTTCTATGTTATATGCTCTATGCACATCGGTCTTTTATGATTTAAAAAGAAAATCTGCCATCTGAGCTTATCTTATATATGAGATGGTTGGTTATGCCAATCCTATCTTTTTCTGTGTGTGTCTGTGAGTGCTACTGTTACTGACAATAGACCCAGTGCTTTGAGACCAGATCAGAGTAACAATATTTGTGACTGTGCGCTCCGTGGAATGCTGGCAGGAAATTTGTTTTTCTATTCTATGGAAATGAAAATTCAAAGATCTTACAAAAATGGGCACACTCATACGTTTGATGTATGTATTAAGTCTTGGCTTGGCTGTTTCAAGCCCAAGTCGCATATTTTAGTGGACCCGAATTGTAAAAAAGAATTAATGTAGTTCTTTAACATAGAACACCTAGAAGTTGATTTTAAACTACCTTTTCCTAATAGTTTAGTGTCAGATTGTGGGCAGCTCTAATTTCACTTCCAAATAATGTAACTGTAGATGGATTTTTTAAAAATTACATGTATACTTTTACAGAACTCTGCTGTATAAGCATTGAGATTTGCATTGAGATATTTACCTTAGTTTTCTGGTTTGTTTGCTCATTGGCTTGTGTAATGGGTTCTGTTGACATTTCGAAGCTGTCAGAATGAATGCCTTATCATTTTTCTTGGGGGAGGGGAGGAAGAAATCCAGTTAGTAGGTAATTGTTCTCTCTTACATTTAAATGTAGGAGGTAATCTTTTGAGTTCCAGTGGGTGGCTTTTATTCCCATACTACATTTCATTGTTTTGACTCTTTTTTTTCATTCCCCCAAATGAAACTTTCCCTCTAAGCTGCAGAGTTAGGAAGCAAAGTCCGGGGAGAATGGAGCTACCTCAGGGTGACCACAATGGGATGGGACCTACCGGCTTACATAGGGGTTGACAGAATGAGTGCCCCTCATGAAGGATGAAGGGAGACCCTCATGCTTTATTTAGCTCATGTTCCCGAGCACATACTGGCTGGTGGGAGTAGGAACTTGGAGGGACAGCTCAGAAGTGTAAGGTGGTCACACGAAAATAACCGGAAGTGGTGTCTCATTCTGCGGGGACCGCGGACCCTACTGTCCCAGGAAGTCACCTTTCCTGCTCACCCATTTCAATCCAGGAAGTCGGATGCAGTGGAAATGGATGAGATGATGGCGGCCATGGTGCTGACGTCCCTGTCCTGTAGCCCCGTTGTGCAGAGTCCCCCTGGGGCCGAGGTCAACTTCTCTGGTGAGTGAGACTTAACTGGGTTCTGGGCATGGCAGAAGCGCATAACGGACATCCTCTGCGTTGAGCGGCTAATCGCCAAAATCGCCGGCCTGGCAATAGGATTTCTGGGAGGCTCTTCTCACCGGCGGCTCAGGCTGGTTGAGTGCCAGGGAGGTCGATGCTCCTGTTCTTTTTCCTCAGTTTCCTCATCTGGGGAGAAGCTCCCTGGTGCATTGTGAAGATGACTGAGTGTGGGACTGAGCTACAGTCACCACCTGAGTCAGTTCTTCTGTGGGAGTGAGTGCGGGGCTCACTTGGGAGGGACCTGAACGAGGCCAGTAGGGGAATATTTAGTTCACAAAGCGGAGGAATATATTGAATAGTTCCCTTGTGGCCTCAGAAAATGCATGCCCCCTATTCCAAGCGCCTAACTCAGCCTCATAAATTAGTGTGGGCCTACAGGACAAGGACCTTAAATAAATGCGCTAAAGTCTGAAATAAACCTAATGCTGAATAAAAACCAGTATTGTAACTTCAAGGCCAATTTATAAATCAAAACAAAATTCTTATGCTTGTGACCCCATAATACCTTATCAGTAATTTGGAGGGAAGAAAGGTTTCTGGGTGTCTATCGGAAGTTTGACAAGACTAGTAATGAGCCTGAATTTTTTTGTTTTGTTTTGGAAATTTGTTCATTTATAGGGCTGGTTTACCTTACTCCCAAGGACGAACTTTCATGGGTGAGGCCTAGCTGAATTGCGAACTACTTAAAAGCCTGTAGAAAAATGCAGAGTTGGCTCTGAGCACGTAGCAGGAGGAAAGTGGCCTTTTTAAGAACCCCTCATAAGAAATCTTCCTAGATAGAAAGTAAATATACAGGAGAAAAAAAGCAAATTTATTTACTTCACTCAGGCCTGTTGTCAGTGACTAGGCTGCTAGAGGAAGTTATTGTGCTATGAAGACACCTAGTGGTGAAGCCTAGTATTGCATGCCACCTCTATTAGCACAAGCAGTTTTGGGGGGTGGGGGCCAGGAAAGAAGTCAATTGTTTCTCAGGAAATTCTGTGACTTTAGGAGATCCTGGAGGTTGGGTCAGCAGGGGGGAACATATCCATGAAAATGTCCTAAAGGGAAAGAAAATCGTTCGTTCCAGGTCCCATCAAGAGTGTATGCATATGTGTGTATGTGTAATTCATGCATACATGTGTGCACACTGATACAGACGCATCTCACGTAACCTACCATCGTTCTGACATCTTAAGTCCTTTTTTGACAAAAAGTTTTTCATTACAATATATTTCTGATTTTACGGTTGAAATCAGTGGAAAAATAAGGCTTCCTTGGCAGCTAATTATCTTGACGCATCCTGCAACGTGAGAGATAGACAACAACCAAAACCTTGCTCTAATCATGGAAACGATTTGCACAGAAGCCACCACCTTCCCTTTGGTCTCTGTACGGTTAGGATGGTGTGTGTGTGTGTAGAGAACAGAGGGCCTTTAACTATTTCTTAAGAGTTGACTTTCAGTGCTATGCATTTGCAGAAGAGCACTTTGTTTTCATGGTAGAGAATAGGTCCTTTTTTTTTTTTGGTCTTTGTAACGTGTAGATAACTTTTTGCTTTGTTTTATGTCAAAATTTGCCGAGCAGATTTTCTGTGTTTGAGCCATCAGAAGTAGTTCCTATGGGGAAGGGGCGCGGCATTTGTAGGGTTCGCCTGCTGGCTGACCTGCCCTTTGTCCCCAGGGTCCTGCCCATCCTAGATGGAGTGATGGGGGGTTCTACTCCCTGTCCTTCCCGCCCTGACAGGTTTCCTGAGCGGATGAGCACGGACCTTCGACCTGTTGGCTCGTTGAATGAGTTTCGAGTCCTGCTCTGAATGTCTACCCTGTTGTAAGCCCATGTGTGGAGGAGTCATCTCTTGGTCCCCAGGAAGGTCAAACTGTGAAACTTGACCGTGGTATCTGGGCAGGGAACAGTTCTTCCTCCGTCCCGTTCTGTGAGACTCCTAGGCTGTGAGATTTAAGGAGAGACCGGATTGGAAACGTGAAAAGAGGGGAGCCTGTCCCAGGTGTCCATATCAGCACAGAAGCCGTTTGGAATGTGAGCAGGAGGAGAGAAAGGCAGTAGGATTTTGCCCTGGTCACAAGGGCTGTGGCAATGGATCTTGGAATCCAGGGTTAGGAGGCAGTGTGGAGCGTCTGTGTTGGAAATTGGGGCTTTTGAAGGCATATAGTTCCTCCCCCCGTCTTGGTGTTTTTGTGCAGGAGAATTTCAGATTCTCCTATACTGTAGATTAATCCTGATTTATGGCCTAGGGATGAAGGAGTCTGGTTTGGGTCTCAGCAGTCTGCAGATGTTAAGTTTCAAAACTGAAGATCCAGGCCATGCACAGTGGCTCATGCCTATAATCCCAGCCATCTGGGAGGCCAAGGCAAGAGGGATGCTTGAGCCCAGGAGCTCGAGACTAGCCTGGGCAACGTGGCAAGACCTCATCCATCTCTACAAAATAAAAAATAAAAAAAATTAGCTGGGCATGGTGGCGTGTGTCTGCAGTCCCAGCTATTCAGGAGGCTGAAGAGGAAGGATTGCCTGAGCCCAGGAGTTGAGGATGCAGTGAACTGTGATGGTGCCACTG
>CAUYQG010120930.1:0-17928 GCA_963574415.1 Tarsius wallacei | reverse complement strand
TAATGAAATTAATGAAGAGTGGGCCACTGCTTCATGTCTTTTACCCTGAGGTATTGCGATTTTTCTTGGTAATTTATGGAAGTCTCATTATATATTAGAGAGTTTAAAACTTTGTTTGTGCCATCGGTTGTCAATGTTTTTCTCATGGGGTCATTTGCCTTTTGACTTTGTTTAGGATGTTTTTTCACATGCTATAACAGCAATGTCACAGTAAATAGTCTTGAACTTATGGCGTTTCACACGTGTGTATCATATCTATAGGATAAATTCCCAACAGTGAAAATTTTTTATATTTATAGACATTGTAACCATATTCTGAGGACACAACCATCGTGAGATATTTCCCTCTAAGTTAGTTATTTTGTAACTTAAACCAACGTCAATAAAAACCCCAACATACTCTCTCTCTCTTTTTTAACCAAACAAGCTAAAGTTCACATAAAAATAAATTAAATGCAATAGTTTTGAAAGCTATCAAAAATATAGAGTATGGGAAAACCAGTTATACAAGGTATGCAAGCATATCTAAAATCTTGTATAATTATAGCAGGATGTTGTTTACACATAAGTAGACCGATGAAATGGAATAAGAAATTCACAAATCAATTCCACTCCACACCGAAATTTAGTACATGATATAGTTTGCATCTTAGACTGATGAAGAGAAAATAGCTTGGGCATTATTAAGAAAGCTTTTTGTTTACATATCAGCTTAGCAAAACTCCAAGTTTTATAGCACTCTGTGTAATGCTATGGGAAAAATAGGTCCTTGTATTTTGCTGATAGGTGTCTGGGTGGCTACATTTATGGAAGGCAATGCGGACATGTTTTTTCTTGCTTGGGAGTGTATATTTTTTCTGATATTTGACAAGAATTGTATTTTCGTTTTAGTGGTTATCTTTATAAGCTTGCATAATACTTGTCACCCTCTACTACGTTGGATGCTAGTATATTAGTTTGCTACAACTAATGAACATATAACCTATTGTTATATGCACTACAATATATCTAGTGTTTCTTATTTTCCGTCTCTCCTCAACCATTCCTCTACAACCCAGTGTTACTCATGATTAGCATTTTTTGAACGTTTGCCCGTGAACTTCTGTGTCATAGCATCTCTTTGGCCCTTCAGGTATGCTCTCTCCCCTGTCTTACTCTGATCTCTGCCTCGGAAGCTTACCTGTATGAACTATCAACATGTCTCGCACCACCTGGTTTCAGCAGTAGACCTGAAAAAGGGAAGAGAGTGAATCAGGGGCCTTTCATGGTGCTACCCTCAGACAGTTGTGCTTTTTGTTCTTTCTTTTTAAAAAATTTATGTTAGTATTTATTTATTTTTATTTTTATTTCTTTCTTTTTAATTTTTATTTTGAAATTGTGGGGTACAATTCAGGGTTGAATACAAGTGTTCATTGTGTAGGTACCCTGCATTTTGTGTTTCCAAGGTAGGCTTTTCTGCAGTTGTTTCTGACAACGCCTCCTCACCCTCGTCTTTGTGGGCCCCAGGGGTGGTAACATCTCTGCTGTTAATATCTTCATAGGGCTTGCTCCTTTGCAAATATGTCTTTCGTAAGTTTCCTTGAAAGATCCTAATCTGAGTGTGCAGTGTGTGTCTTCCTGGGTCTCTACATAATTCAATTACTTTATATATGTGTATTTAGGCTTGGCATGCCTTATCTACAATTCTAATGTATACAAAATTCTAAAAACTAAACGTTTGGGGGGTAAATTTGATACAAATTTACATGGCAGGCAAAGCGAGTGGAACGCTTTACAGTCTTTTTTCCTTTGTCTCTGTACAAATATTCCTATAGTTTATTACAGAAAGAAATTTAAGGCTACCTTTAGCTGCCTTTGTATGGTGGAGAATTTTAAATATACACAAAGTGGAGGAGCATAGTAAATAGCTCCCATCTGATCCTGACACCTTGTCAACTCGTGGCCACTCTGGTGTCATTCATGCTACCATTCGCTTCTTCCCAGGGCCCAATCAGAAAACAGAAATTGCATATTAATCCGAACTGGAAAATATTAATATAAACATTCATTAATTATAATGGAGCATTTGACTCATGAGACACTTGACAGTAAGAAGTAAACAGACTTCAATATAGTAAATTGCGTAGCAATATAGTCATTAAGTATAAGCAGCATACAGGCAGAGTAGACAGAAGCACCAGTCACTACCCCTTAGGCTGAGATTGTTATTCAAAGAGACTTCGGCTGAGATCCAGACTTTGTTGGAGGTCACAGGTGGCAGAGAAGTCACTGTGGTGCTGAACTTGTAGAACTTTCTGAAAATCTGCCCAATCTTATTTTTATCGATATGACGATTGTTCCATCTTGCTATCGGTCATGACGATTCTAAGTACATTGTCTACATCGTATACAGAAAATGTAGACAATTCACTTAGAATCATTATTAGCACTTTCTGGAATCACCCATTTCTCCAAGGAACTCTGATTCCTTCTAGTGGGAAATAATGTTTGGAGACCCCAATCTACGTGCCAGGAGTGCTCTTTACGCCTGGGCTATTCGTTGTTTCTGCAACTTTGAGCAGACTTAAGTGGGAGAAAAGTCTATGGTAAAATGTTCATGAGTTCATATTGATACTTTTAATTCCAATTCAAGGCTATGTACTTAACGTCTTTTCTCTGTTCTCCCATGCTGAAGAGCCTGTCTCAAGAACACCGGGGTTGACAGAATTAGAATATAAAATAATTTATCATGTGGTTTATTCCATGTTAACAGAACAATAATCCCCGAATAGCAGTTACAATATTGCTACCAACAGTTATTTTGTTATTGTCTGGATATCTTCAGCTAGCATGTTAAAATTCACTTGTATTAGTTCCCATCCATGCGACGGTGCTGACAACTGAATAAGTAAATGTTTGTTTCATTTTATTTTAAATGCTAAGATTTGTTTTTATTTTGGGCTAATTTTACGCTTGCAGAAGGGAGACACACAGTACAGAGTGCTGGAATATACCCTTGACTCGATTTACCCTTATGCTAGCATGTTATGTAACCATAGAAAATCTACCAAAACTAAATTATGCTTGGTCAGAGGCTACCAACTAAAACACAGAACTTACTCAAATTTTACAAGCTTTTTCATTAATGTCCTTCTTTCAGTTTCAGGAATCTATGCAGACTCCTACATCATGTTCCGTTTTCACGTCTCCTTAGCTTCCTCACGTCTGTGACATCACCTCTGGCTTGTCTTTCATGACACACATTTTTTAAAGAATACTGACCAGTTATTTTATGAAGTGTTCCTCAGTTTGAGTTTGACAGATTTTTAAAATCACAATTAGATTGAGGCTACACATTTTTGGGGAAGGATTTCATGGAGGAGAAAGGATCATGTTCCCTTCTCAGTGCATCATATTACGGCTTATGGGACGTTGTCACATGCTACTGTTGGTATTAACCTTGAACATTTGGCTAAACTCTCTGTCACAAAGTTACTACTTTTCCTTAGCAATGAACCAATATTTGGGAGGGGATACACGAGACTATGCAAATATTCCATTCCTCTTAAAATTTGCCCACAAATTTTAGTATCTATGAGTGAATTTTGCTGGTGACGATTATTACTGTGGTGTTTTCATGGTGACTTCCCATTTTCTCTTTTCTTTTTTTTTAAACTTAACGACTGATTTTCCTTTATTCTGTAGTTTACACAGGGCAACCCCAAACCCCACACTCGGTTCCCATTCTTCCAGTGTCTGTTTCCACAGAGATAATCTCTCCCAACAGCATATGGCAGCTTGACCCTTATCTGAGTCACATGGGCCTGGCCCTGGCACCGGTACCCGGACTTCCCGGGTGAAGCACCCCTGCAGGCATGTGCTGGGCTCTGTTGGGGTCCTGTTGTTTGAGAGGTGTGACGTGTCAATTCAGTGAATACGAGGCTGCTTGGAGCCCAGGTGATGAGCTGAGGAGCAGGTGTGTCCGGATCCCAGCACAAGAACGCTGCGATGTACAAGCAATGCCTGCCATGGCAATGCGATCAGGAGTGTCTGGAAGGGGGCCTGGGGAACAGGCTCAGAAAGGGACAAAGCATGCATCCCATACCTGCCTTGGTGGTGGTGCTCACCCAGGGTGCATTGTCCCTGGATTTGGGCAGCATGAGCCCTGAGCTGGAGGGGGAGCCCTGTGGTGTCCGCAGGGTCTCCACATCGCAGGCTGTGCTGTCATGAGCTCCTGACCCTCTGGCCTATCCCATTCAACAAAGACAACTGGCCAGGCTCAGAGGGTGAGATGCAACTCCCTACACCATGTCCACACGGTCTGCCCACAGAAACAGCCGTGGCCTACTGGGTGAACCTTCCAGACTTTCCATCCTGACCAATAGGTAGGTGTGTCTCCTACTTGCTACCAGGACGCTTACATGGAATAGGCCAGTCTCATTTTAATCATGTTCCAGAAAGAGGGCACGCAGCTTGAGAAAGTGTGACCACAGCACGACAGGTGAGGATGTGCAGAGCAGCAGTTCCATAACTCCAGGACCTTTGGCTGCCCTGAGTGGCTCCAGGTGCAGGGCCGAGGCTCCTTGGTCCAGCTGACTTTGGGGATGTTGTGATGCTCCATGAGTGTGTCCAGGTGTCTGTTGAAGTCCTCCACCCTCTGCTTGTGGGTCTTGGAGGCTTCCTTCAGGACCCCCTCCATCTGCTGCTTCTCCTGCATCTTCTCGAAGGTCGCCTGGGCTGTGTCCACATGTCCAGGCCTCGCTGCTTCTCCTGCTCATTCTTCTTGCTAATCCCCATCGCCTCCAGCAGCTTCACCTTGTCTTTGCTTTGTCCTTTTTCTTCTTCCGCTTGGCTACGTCCAGCTCTGTGAGGCCCCTCAGCTTCGGGGTCCCTTCTGGACCTGCCTGTCGGCCTCCAGGATGCCCGTCTCCATTTTCTGTTTGCTTTCTTTCTTTTCTTCTTTCCTTTGTTCTTCCTTTCCATCTTCCCCTTCTTCATTTTTCTTTCTGAAGTATTACATACATGTGCCTTTGTTTTCAAGAGCTTTATTGAAGTTATAATTGACATACAAAGAACTACACTTCGTTAATGTGTACAGTTTGACAAGTTTGGACATACACCCGTGATACTATCTTCACCATCAAGTGATAGATATATTTAACATCTCCTGAACTTTCCTTATGTTCCTTGTTTTTACTTTTTATTTGTTTGTTTGTTTGTGGTAAAAACACATAAGATTTATCCTCTTAAGATTTTGTCTGCATTTATTAATTAGAATTCTTCTGTGAAGAAGAAATATTACTTATTCGTTATTTACATTTATTGATTTATATCAGTAGAGGCTCATGCTATTTATTTTATGATTTTCTTATAAAACAACTAGACTTATTTACATTTTTGCTCAAGTCCTTCCAACGCTGACTCCTAGAGGTTCTTCATGCTTGTTCCTGTGCTTTTCTATATTTCCTCATTGTTTTTTCTTTTCTTTTATTTGGATCTTTTCTTAATTTTGGTGTCATGAAATGCTACTGGCTCAGCCTACATATTGTCCACTCCAGCCCTAGAATCAAACACTTTTCTTTTTTTCCACTGTGGAGATTAACTTTGAATTTGTTTATTTTTGAATTTTGCATTCGGTGGTGCATGTGTGGGTTTATTACAAGGGTATATAACATAATGGTGAGGTTTGTGCTTCTGTGGAATCCGTCATCCAGATTGCGAGCATGGTACCCATGAGGTAACTTTTAGAGTTTTGTCTCCTCTATCCCTCCCCACTTGAGGAGTCCCCAGTGTCTGTTGTTTCCATTTTTTATGACCCTGTATACACACTGTTTAGCTCCCTCTTATAAACGAAAACATGTGACATTTGGTTTTCTGTTTCTGTTTTAATTCACGTAGGATAATGGCTTCTGGCTGCATCCATGTTTCTGTAATGGACATGATTTTATTTTCTTTCTCTTTTTTTGGCTGTGTAATATCCTATGGTGGATATGTATCACAGTTTCTTTATCCCATCCACCGTGGATGGGCACTTAGGGTGGTTCCATGTTTTTGCTATTGTGAACAGTGTGGTGATAAACATATGAGTGCAGATGTCTTTCTGGTAGAATGATTTATGCTCCTTTGGGTATGTACACCTTAGTGGAATTGCTGGGTTCAATGGTAAATCTATTCTTAGTTATTTGGGAAATCTCTGAACGGCTTTCCACGGGGGTGGAACTAGCGTACATTCCCACAGGCAGTGTATACGTGCCTTGATTTTTTTTCTCCACAACCTCTCCAGCATCTATTGTTTTTTGATTTAATGATAGCCATCCTGACTGGTGCAAGGTGGTATCGCATAGTGGTTTTGATTTGAGTTTCTTTAATAACTAGTGACGTCAAACACTATATGTTTGTTGGCCGCTTGTATGTCTTCCTTTGAGTGGTGTCTGTGTCCTTTGCCCACTTTTTTAATGGGGTTATTTGTTTTTCTCTTTTTGATTAATTTCAGTTCCTTATAGATTCTGGATATTAGCCTTTGTCAGATGCATTGTTTGCAAATATATTCTCCCAATCTGTAGGTGAGTCAACCACTTTTCTAAAGAGTCTTGGTTCATCTTATTGGAGAACGGTTTTAGAAACCAAGATCTAAATGTGTATGAGGTGTACTCACTGCCTCTGAGACGTCACAGAGCTAGGAAACAGGTATGTATACTTACTTATGCATACTTACATCTATATTTTTTAATCAATTTATCAGAAAATATATTTTAACATCAGTTGATACTTATGACTCCATATTGATACTTATGACTCTAACCTAGTACCATTAGATTTGTTCTGACATCTTCTCTTCCTTACTTTTAACTTCTGTATTCACTGGAAAGAATCATGTCTCTCATTATCTGTAATATATGACAAAAATGTATTTACATATTTGCTTAACTCTAGTACAGAGATAAGTTTCAGAAAGAGTATTTCCTATTTCTTTTTACAAACCTGTATGAGAATAAAACATTCAGGCCTTCACTATAAAAGATATTTGTGAACTTTTTCACTTTCTTCTTGTATTGCTTTTTGTGTATAGACTCTTTGAATTGTGTTTTTCTGGATCTTACTTTGTAACATTAAAGGCGAAAGAAGGGCTAGATAAACTTTTAAGACTTTACACTCCAGTGGCTCTACTTTTGTGGTTGTCACAAAGATTGACTATTTTCTGCAAATATGGCTCTGGCTGAATGAGGTAGTCTTTATGCAACCTAATTTTTGTTTCTCTGAACTAATTAGTGTGAAAAAGGGTTTCTGCCAACAGTCCTGCTAATGCCGGTTCCTATAACTGTTGTTAAGTAGGCAGTAGAGCTTTTTAATTTCATGGTGAGGCTCTCACCTACAGAAAGTAAATTTTTGCATGTATTTTTTAATCTTCTTGTGTTTTTCTAGTCATCTTTTCATCTCCTATTCAATATCAGCATTATATTTAATTTGGAAACTGCAGATTTTATATCTTTCTGTCTTTTGCAGAAAATGAATTCCTTTCCTCTCCTTGTTGCTGGTCTATACTCTTTTTTTTCCAGCATAAATAGAGAAACAAATGGCTCATTTGATTTTTAATGTCCACACTTGGGAAAAGAAGAGATTGGCAATCTTTAGTAGCACATATTTGAACACTGGGAAGCCAACCACTAGTGTTGGTGAACAGATCCACATTTTAGAGCAAGAAAAATCTGAATTGCTATCTTGGCTTACCACTTACTGTTTGTACAGCTTACTGTGTTGGCTTATGATTGATCCAAAGTTTTTTAGATATAAAATGTAGGCCATAATAACCATTTCACAAGAGAGATGCAAAATTTACATGAGGAAAGCCCAGTGTTTGGCCCTTTCAGATCTTTAATATTTATTTGTGTCTTCCTTGCTGCCCATAACCTTACTGAATTTTTCAACAGGCACTTGGATAGCATCAAGCATTTTTAAAAATTGTTGTTGTTTTAGCTATATCAATTTAAATAACACATTTTAATATCCTAAGGGATTAAACAACTCTTGGATAGAGACCAATTCTATGACAAATCACTACTAAGTAAATTAACATAGTCTTTGGTGAAAAAACAAACTGATTCTTAAGGGAAACATGCATGAACCGGAAGTAATCATTTCTATATCAATAATTTTTCCACAATGCAAATTTACTAGACAAAAGTAAACAGAGATTGTCTAGTTGCATTCCAAAAATATTAGTGGGATTGGATTATCTTTGCCTAAGAGTTCTAGAAACATTGTGATGTCAGGTAGAAGATCATTATTATCTGCCCCTTTTCGTCTGTGAAAAATACAAATCATCTCCACAGATCACTATGAAAAACGTTCCGCTGTTTCTGGTTGATTATAACTGCACTTATTGTGTTTATATGCTGTTCAATGGCTTCTGAAAATGAAGCATGACATACAGATTTTATTTCCAACAGTTTAGTTTCTGAAACGATTGTTTCTATATTTTAAGAAAGGAAGAAAAGGAAGTCTATGTGACAAGAAACAAGAATGCTTAAAATGAAGAATGGCTAACAATGTTGGCAGCAGGCTCTTAGAACATGGTGCAGAAACAATTTCTGTCTCATTTCCCTCGCTATGCATACAGTCAAACCTGCATGGGAACATAACTTATGAAGGGAGAGCAGGGGACAAACTTTTTTTCAATTTTGAAATATTAAAATACTTGGCTGTTCCTGTTTTTCTGTGCTCTAAATAAATGTATTGTCTTTTTATTGGTACTCCAGTTCAGAATAAAGCGATTGATTTTGTTTGCTTTTAGGATACAAAAGTCTTTTCCACATAAGTCTTATTTATATAAGGGCATTTGAAAGACAACGTGGCTTTCTGGAGTAACTCTGGGCAATTTCTCACAAATAACCAGAAAAGGAATAAGGAGATCAGCTACAATATTTTATTGAACTATTTTATTTATTAAACAGAAAACAATCTGCATTTAAATCATATGTTGTGTATTTCCACTTTGCTTTGTCTTAAAATTTCACAGACCAATATTTCTCCTACAAAATTAAAATATAGCTCTATTAGGTGACCATAAATAAATATGAAAACAAAAAAATATGAGAACCAGCCAGGCTCGGTGGCTCAGCCTGTAATCCCGCGCCTTGGGAGGCTGGGGTGAGTGGATTGCCTGAGCCCGCGGGTTCGAGACCCGCCTGGGCAGGCGAAACCTCATCTCTACAATAAATAAAAAAATTAGCTGGGTGTGGTAGCGCGCGCCTGTAGTTCCAGCTACTTGGAAGGCTGAGGCAGAAGGAACGCCGGAGTCCAGCAGGTCGAGGCTGCGGTGGCCGGAAGCAGCCACTGCACTCCAGTCTGGGCGACGGAGTGAGACGCCAACTCAAAAAAAATAAAAAATAAAAATAAAAACCAGAACAGAGTTTGGCATAGCACAACAGGGACATCAGATCTGGGTCCTGAGGGCTCAGACCCCCAGGGCTTGCGAGCTCTGGCAGGGTTAGGGGCTTCATGCCCACCAGCAGCCACACTCTTGACTGAGGCTGTTGTCTAGGCCTTTACTGTCTGTGTGGTTAGGCCCCAGGTGCCGATTCCTTTTTTAAGTTTCTAAGTGAAAGTTCCCTGTTGGGCTTGTGAACCTTGACCTTAGACCCTGCTCATCTGGTCCACCCTGACTTCACACCTGCTCTGTTTGGGGGTTCTCTCTAATTCCCACCCTTTATCCACCTTGAGAGCTATTCTCACCAGACTGATCCTCCTGGAAATTAATGGCTACTATCTCCAGACTAGGATTGCAAACCCTGCTTAGGACTTCTGTGGCCACATGCCACCCCACAGATGGAGAAGGAAGTTAGCCAGGAAGAAAAAGGCCCAGCAATCTCCTGGAAATAGTTCAGAGACTAAGAAAATTATACCATTTGAACTCTACTATACAGAGTCTTGGGAAAGGCAAATTCTTCTTGGGCGAAGATGGGGGGAATTACCCAACCCACTCCACAGGCATCATGCACATGACCCACTGGAACATATAGAGATTCACAATAACTTGATAAGGATGTGGGAATTGAAAGGCCCCACAGGATTACACTCTGAGCATGACTCCAACCTCACTGTGGTGGTCCTGGCCACAGAGTCAGTCAGCTTGGAGTCACGTGGCCACCATTCCTGGTGACCTCACAAAGCTACTGAAACTTTTTAAAAAGATGAGCATATTTCTGTGCTGTTTTCAAAACCCTTTAATGATTTTCAACTTTCTTTTCAATACACAATAAAAAAACACTATGAAGAATAATAACCAGAAAACATTGAGACCTACATGCAAAGTACTATGCTAAGAACTTATGTTATCTTGTCTAATGTTTTATAAGACACTTGAAGCAGGTAATATTGTCATCCCACTTTACAGAGGAGGAAGGAAACTGAGGTCCAGAACCAGGCACACAGCCAATAAGCAGTAGAGGCAGGACAGGAACCCAGTTCCTTTTCCACAAACCATTTTGATGGGTCATCTGTCATCATTAGCATTTTCTGATCCCTACTACACTGACCTCTGCTTCCCAGGAATATGCCTGGAGCCACAGAATCCAGATTAGATTCAATCCATGAGTGGCCTGCACTGGGATCTGGATAGTGTAAGGGAAGAAACAGCATTTCTTTGTCCAGAAGATGTGGTCAGGTGGCTGACCTCGAGCACACAGTTCTCAGAGCCCCAGGTATTCCCCTGAGATCCACCTCCTTCGTTACTACGGGCCACTGAGACACTAGTGACTGTCTCTTTGATTTCTGTTCTGGAGGTCCTGAGTGAGGCAAGTTTCCTTACCTTCACTCCCCAAGTCAATCACGTGGGTGAGAAAGTCCTCCAGTCCTCATATTAAATCTATCCCTATTTGGAACACTTGGAGTGGTTCTGCTTCCCCACTAAACTCTGACGAAAATCCCCTGGTCGCAGCTCACAGGTTCCTGATCACCATGGTCTCTTGTCCTGGCTCCTCCCCACACAACCTCTGCAGAAGATGTCTGTTGGCACTAGGCTTCCCCTGTCTCTGGCCAGAGACCTGCCCTTCCACTCTTCTGGCTAAAAGCCCATTTAACCAGGAAGGCCTTTGTGGCCTTCTCCTGGTTAGGTTTCCTGGCTTCATTCCCCCTGAACACTGTGTATTGATCTTCCTGCCTCATGTCAAGTTCCATGAACACAGCAATTGTGTCAGTTTTGCACACCAGTGTACCTGGGACAGTCTAAAAATATTTTTTGCATAAATGAATGAATAAATGAAAAAAAATGTGGATATGTCTTTGAGATCCTGAAGCCATGGATATAGGGAAAGAGAATATATGCAATTCAGATTCATTAAGTTTGACTTAAAATGCATGTTGGCCCTGGCTCTGAGCTGAGCAAGCTTCATGGGGTACAAAGGTGAGCCCACCAAGAGCCCGACATCTAGGAATATGAACAGGTACAAGTCTCAGGGCAGCTGCAATCCCTTAAGGCTTCCGGTGACTTGCTTTGCACCCTCTAGGGTCTCGGCTTTTGCCTAGAGAAAAAGCAGTAACTGGAAGGAGCCTGCCTGCCCCAGATGTCAGAAAGCCTGCCTTGGCACTTAGTGATGGCTTGCTTTAATTGAAGAACTTTCCACAGGAGTAACAAACTGATATCTATTCACTGAACAGCCTACTTAGAGAATGAGTTTATGGTATTTAATTATTATGTATTTCATTAAGGTCTAGAAAAGCAAATTTCTTTTTCAAAAAGCAGAGAAACTGTCACACTTTGTAGTCATTGTGATCATAAAGGGAGGAGGAGCAGAAGAGCCAGTGAACTGCCAAGCCAGATTGCAGCTGCAACCAAGTTTTAGCTTGGGAAAATCTGAAAACATATTTATAAACCCTACTTGATTTGTATGAGTTAGGCTGGAGAGGAAAGGAAACCAAGCTTTCCACACCACACATTATCTGTGGTTGGCCTAACACAGCTACCCCGCGGCCCCCCTTTCCTGGAACTCTGCTTGCTGCCCGCACCCAAATGTTTCTGGGGCCTGTGGTGTGTGTGGACATGACTGTGGAGTTCTCGCCTGTAGAAAACCATTAAAAGTAACCAACTGAATTAAACCTATCATGCTGTTTCTTTGACCTTTCAGTTATTTAAACATAATTTCATCATTGCATGATTGAATAATATCAAGTAACTTCAACTATTGTAAAAATCCTGAGTTGTTTAAAAAACAAAGAAAAGACTGCTCCAAAAGTGAAGGGCTTTCTAATGTACCTGAGTCTTTGCACCCATTTTCCCAGAACACTGGAAAGTCCTTTTCCCTACCCCCACCTTGTTCTCCAGCATTTGCTTCAAACTTTAAGAATTTCTTCCTCTTGAAAGCATTTCTTAGCCTCCATAGGCTGGGGAAGATTATCCCACTGTGTTTCCTCAATCCCGAATGAATTTCTTTCTTACAGAATGTATGACATTATGTTGTCTTTGCAGTTTTTTGTTTTGTTCTGTTTTGGTTTTCTCCCTAGTAAATGGGACATTCTTTGAAGTTCTTTGGCGCTTATTCAATCCTAGCACAATGCCTGGTAGATGATTAATTCATTTTGAGAAAGCAGATGAACTAAACTATGTCTCCAAATGAGTCAGACCCAGCTCCCACCATCCTTACTTTACAGAGCAGAGGTTGGAAAGCCTTTGCACCAGTCAGCTGCCTCTGCTTTGAAGGGGCACAGTCTGCGCAGTGGGCATTTGGCAACCTGGTCACACACCATGTGCTCAGCAGCTAATGTTCTGGACCTGGGCATTCTGTCCTGACACGTCCTGAACTTTGAACTCTTCTGCCTTTGGCAAGGTCTTAAACACTGCTGGAAGGCTCACTAGTGTCCCCTCCCCTTCTACTCCTATCCCAGTCTGGATGGGTGTGATTTGAGAGGGTTGGCCTCCACCGTTGGCCTTCACCCCTGCCCCAGAGGTGAGTCCTACTAGACTGAGATAATCAGTAGACTCTCACCCCCTTTAGCACAGATGTTGATTTGAGCATGTGATCCAAGTCCAAGCCAACCCTTGCTGCAGCAGGCTGCTGATGATGGGGTTGGGGGAAGCTATAGTGTGGGCCCTGCAGGTGGTCCACTCAAATGAAGCCCAGAATTTCTCCTTGATGGTTTGAGAAAGAGCCTGTCTCTTGTTCTGGAAGGTGTGATGTTGTTAACGTCTGAGTAAATGCTCAGCTGCTAGCTCTCCACGCCAATCAATCGAAAGGCAGAGTACTGGCAGAAAGCAGTTTTTTTTTCTGAATTCAGAATTCAGGGAGACAGAACCTGGCACCTGGCATTTCTGGAACCAATCTGCTTACCCCTCAGGTTTCACAGTCCATTTTTATAAGTTTAGGGTTGCTAATACCTATACATTGACTACATGACTGACAGAGAATTGCATAGAACTTAAGTTACAGCTGCATTTTGTCAATAGTAACATTTATGGCCCTCATTTCCCGGTGCCAGTTACCAAAAGGTAGCTCATAGTTTCTATCAGTAACACCAAACTGAAGAGTTGCTCAAGTTTGCCATAGAGTAAGGGAGTTAACAGAGTCTATTAAAAAGTAAAACATTATTTACTGCAAAATATTGTTGATTAGTAGTTATACCATGCAAAAAGTTATATAAATTACAAGATTTATCGTTACATGGGTGCTATATTCTCAAATCTGTGACCACTGATAAAAGGAAATGAATAGGGATTCATTTCTCTAAGTTGAATGAGCGCAAACTGCAGGGGATTAAGGGTTCTTTGAAGTGACTTAACGGGGAATGTATAGGAGATAGGTACATGAAGATCCACTCAGATGTTTGTTATGTCTTTCTTTAAGGATTGTGGCAATACGGACAGACAATAGGGAATTTCCATGTCAATGTATGAGGCTGGAACTGCAGCAGCCAACTGAGTGAGCACGAGGGACACCAGCTTGAGAACAAAGTCAAACCAGGGAGAAGACAGCACCAACAGAAAAGGAGATGGAGTCCTGAACAAGCCAAGCCAAAACCTGGCTTTGCACAACTCCATGATTACATGAGCTGTTTGGACTTCTGTTCTCTGTTGACTTATAGCACAAAGCGTCAGGAAGTGTCTCAGCCCACATCCAGGAGGCAAAGTTGTGGGCACCAAGCTTAGAGCCAAGCAACCACCAGGAGTGGAGACAAAATCAGTGACAGGATAGGAGCCCACCAATAATCCAGTGAAAGAGGCCATAAGGAAAAAGCCAGGGGTTTATCCAAACAATATTGGACCTCTGCTGCCCCCTAGCAGGCGCTGTCTGCCCCACATCCTCTGCTGCAGGAATCCAGAAATAAAGGGCATGCTGGTGAAATTAAGTTCCACTTTAGACAATGCCACTTTCTCGAGGGCGACCTTGGGAAGTTATTTAAAGCAGCTGTGCAGAAAATTTCTCATTTGTAAAGTAGGGTAAATAATAGTCCCTACTTGTAAAATTGTCATTAAGTTTAAATGGCCAACAGGGATAACAAGGACCAGGGTTATTCTCCCACTTAAAAGAGCTGGGAGAAAAAGCTGACAAAACTATTAAAACAACAGTTTTCAAGACACAACACATCAGACACAGAGAACAATGATTGATTCCTATGATTGGCCTATCTAACTGCCCAGAGAGTTTCCAAGCCACAGCACAGAGGGTAAGGAGACCGTGGCAGAGTTTAGTTAATCCCATGAGTTGAAGTAGCGAAGCTGAGAGTTCACCATGGCAGGAACAAATATCTGAAGGGAGAGAAAACTGCACAGTCAGACAACTCCAGAGATCTCCAAAGGGTTACTTTTAAGTATTCAGCATAGTACTACTCAGTACATGCATGTGATGAAATCACCAGAGTCCTGGAAAGAGCCACCCAACAGGATTGGAGAGAAGAATATTCAACATTCACACAGGATGGGAATAGTGTCTTCCCACCATTCGGAGTGCAATCCTCATAACTCATGAGACATTAAGCAGAGTCTTGCTTCAGGAGTTGGGAATAATTATTTCTAAAGTAAACACAGCTCAAATTCACCTAAGAAATTTTAAAGGTAGGACCAGAAAGGATCAAACTTCTACAAAGCAACTGTATCTCAAAGTTCAAAGAATACATTGTACAAAGATATCCAGCAACAGTAAGAAAAAAAACAATGTTTGACACTCAACAAAAAATGACCACACATTCAAAGAGGCAGAAAAAATGAACCATAGTGAAAATAAAATGTAATCAATGGATTGATTACCAAAATATAATACATCAGAATTGGTAGGATGAGGCTGAAGCAATACTTGGAGCAAAAATTATATCACCCCACTAGGTTCGAAAGGAAGAAAGGTCTCAAATCTATGATCTCAGCTTCTACCTTAAAAAATTAGAAAAGAGCCAGGCTCAGTGACTCAGCCTGTAATCCCGTGCCTTGGGAGGCTGAGGTGAGTGAATTGCCTGAGCCCGCGGGTTCGAGACCCGCCTGGGCAACTTGGTGAGACCTCCTCTCTACAATAAATCAAAAAATTAGCCGGGTGTGGTAGCGCGCACCTGTAGTTCCAGCTACTTGGAAGGCTGAGGCGAAAGGATCGCTGGAGCCCAGCAGGTCGAGGCTGCAGTGGCCGGGAGCGGCCACTGCACTCCAGTCTGGGTGACAGAGTAAGACGCCAACTCAAAAAAAATAAATAAATAAAATAAAATAAAAAATAAAAAACTAGAAAAGAAGAGCAAATTAAACTCAAATTAAGCAGAAGAAAGAAAAACAATAAAGAGCAGGCATAAATGAACGGAATTGAAAATAGAAAAACAGAAGAGAAAAATCCATGAAATTAAAAGCTGGAGTTTATTTGTTGGTGTTTTTATAGGATCAGTCAAATCTATTAACTCCTGGTCAGATTTGTCACACATAAAAAAATAAAATAAAAGAGGGAGAGAGAGAGAAAAAAAAAAGACTCAAATTATTAATATCAGGAATAGGAGTTGTAATATCACTACAGATTCTACATAAGTTATAAAAAATCTTGAGGCCAATATATTTGACAAATTAGCTATAAGAGTAAAAAATTTTAAAGACAACATCAGCACATACTCAAGAGGAAACAAATAATCTGAAATGAACATATGTCTGTTTTTTTTACATTGATTTGTTCTTTAAAATCTTTCACAAAGAAACCTTCAGGTCCAGATGGCTTCATTATCTAACTTAAGGAAGCTTTAATACCAATTCTACACAAATGCTTCCAGAAAATTGTAAAAGACAAAATACTTCTCAGTTATTCTCAGTCCATATTTAACATGGTACCACAAATACGTATATATACACTTTAAACAAAATTTCAGCAAATCAAATCCAACAATATAAAAGATAATGTATCATGACCAAGTGGAGTATATGACAGCAACTCGAGGTTGATTTAGAATTTGAAAATCAATTAATGTGATTCACTATGTTTTTAAATTGAAAAGGACAAACCATGTAAGTATTACATAGAGGAAGCATTTTCAAAAATCCGACATTAATTCTGGATATAAATTCTCAGCAAAGTAGGAATCGAAGGAGCTTCTTCAACCTAATAAAATACTTCTACAAAAAACAAACAGACAAAACTTACTGTTCATATTACAATTAAAGGTGAAAGACCAAATACCTTTGCCTATGATAAGGAACAAGAAGAGGATATCTACTCTTAAAACTTCTCTTTAACATTTTTCAACATTTTCTATCAAATGCAACAAGACAAGAGAAGGAAATAGAAGACACTAAGGTTAGAATCATAGATGACATGATTATCTGTATTGAAAATCCAGTGCATGCTGGATGCATAGAGAGATAGTATAATCCATAGGTGAGCTTAACAAGGATGTAAGATAGAAGACCAATATACAAAAATCAATTGTGTTTCATATCTATACTAGCAAAGATAATCAGACATTAAAGTTTATTTGAAAAAAATTTAAGACAGAAATTAAAATTTAAAAACAATACCATTTATAATAGCATCAAAAATATTAAAATCTTTTTTTTATTTTAAAATTGTGGGGTACAATTCAGGGTTAGGTATACAAATAATCATTGTGCAGATACCCTTGTTGATGAGGTGTGGCCCCCCACTTCCCCAGGAAGATTTTGACTACTGTCAATCCCACCTCCCCACCCTCCTCTCCCCCGCAGTTTCCCTCTACTGTCAATTCTTTTCTTATAGTATTACAGTAGTTGTTCAAGGTCCACTTATGAGCGAGAACATGTGATACTCATCTCTTTGTTTCTGTGAAAAATCACTCATTAGATGCAAATTCCATCCAGGTTGCTGTGAAGTTCATGATTTTGTTCTTCTTTATGGCTGTGTAATATCCATTGTGTATATGTACACATTTTTTTTATCCAGTCCTCTTTTGATGGGTATCACAGCTGGTTCCATGTTCTTGCTGTTGTGAACAATGCTGCGATAAACATACATATGCAGGTATCTTTTTTATAGAGTGATTTGAGTTCTTCTGGGTATATTCCCAGTAGGGGGATTGCAGAGTCATATGGAAGGTCAATTTTTAGAACTTTTAGAAATCACCACACTGATTTCCACAGAGGCTGTACTAGTTTACACTCACACCAACAGTATAGAAGTGTTCCCTTTTTACCACATCCTCTCCAGCTACTATTATTTTTTGAGTTATTGATGATGGCCATTCTGACTGGAGTTAGGTGGTATCTCAGTGCAGTTTTAATTTGCATTTCTTAGATGACGAGTGAGGCTGAACATTTTTTCACGTATCTGTTGGCTGCTCATATGTCTTCTTTTGAGAAGTGTCTATTCATATCTTTTGCCCACTTTATAATGGGACTGTTTGTTTTTTTCTTTTCAGCACGTTTGAGTTCCTTGTAGATCCTTGATGTTAGGCCTTTGTCAGACATGGAGTTGGCAAATATTTTTTCCCAGTCTGTGGTCTGTCTCCCTGCTCTCTTGATGGTTTCTT
>CAUYQG010120916.1:0-39015 GCA_963574415.1 Tarsius wallacei | reverse complement strand
TGGGTGACAGAGTGAGACCCTAACTCAAAAAAGAAAAAAAAAAAAAGATTTACTGAGCCAACTGTGTGCTGGGCCTTGGAAATAAAGACAGAAAGTTCTATGCTCCATACTAACCATAGGTGAGACAGGCAGACAGCAGAGCACCATGCAGGCCTTGGAGCCAGACCTGCTGGGCTCCATCACCCCTGAGCTGTGCAAACTTAAGTTACATATAACCTCTGTGTGCCTCAGTTCCCCAACGGTAAAATGGGGATAATCAAAGTTATCTATATGGCAGGGCTGCTGCGAGGATGAAAGAAGGAAGGAATTGGGGCCAGGATGAAGGGGACGAGCTGCCTTTGCCACTCCATCTGCTAAGAGAAGACCCATTCAGATGCTGTGAGCAATGAGGCCAGCACCAAGGTTGCAGACAGACTACCCTGGGGGCTATGTGAAAGGCACACTACAGTAATAAGATGAAACAAATCACAGTCTTTAGGTCAAAGAGGCCAATGATGGTCAACAATAGTTTTGACTCTGAGTGGCTGACACCACAGAGAAGCCCCCATGTGTCCTGGTTCCTGCAAAGAGACACTCCTGCAGGACATATTCTTCCCTGACAGAGGCTGCTTGGAAACTGGGAGACATGAGAAAAATCAAAAGACAGAACCTGCATTGATTAGCAGAAAGCCAGTGCACAGTGCAAGTGTCACCATGCAAAGCCCTACAAGCCAACTGAGAACTGTCTATGTGGACTTAGAGACAGCACACACCAGGTGGTCTCTCAGAGGAGCACAGAGAAGAAAGGGGAGCACCCTCTCCCCAAGCCAGAGGGAGCAGGACCAGGAGCAAAAAGCAAGGTCAGCCTACATTTTCAACGGAGGGCTGGGAGACATTTGCACTCAATTCGGGCCACTTACAGTGAACAAGGGTCCTCTTCAGTGAGATCTGCTAGGTATACATTTGCAAAGTGGATGAACAGCATTCCTATGGCTTGTTTGGAAGTGTCTAAAAACCTGTACAAAATAGAACCAGCACTTGTTATCAGCCTGACAGGAGGGTAACATCCAATTTGGGGAAAATGGAAAGGCTGAAACTGGAAAAAAGCCACCAATTACTCTTCCTGGGGCCTTCAGTACTAACTCAAGCTTGGCATTTCAGCCACCTTTCAAAGCCTTCACTAATACTGCTTTTTAAATTCTTAAAAGGCCAGTGGTTAATGAAATTTAAAATATGTATTTTTAATTTTTAATTTTGTCATGTCAAAATAAAATGCTCACCAGGTGTGGTGGCTCATGTCTGTAATCCCAGCACTTGGGAAGTCAAAGGCAAGAGGACTGCCTGAGTCCAGGGGTTCGAGACTAGCCTGGGCAACTTGGTGAGACCTTGCCTCTACAACAAATCAAAAAATTAGCCAGGCGTGATGGTGCACACCTGTGGTTCCAGCTACTTGGAAGGTTGAGGTGGAAGGATCCCAGAAGGTCAAGGTTGTGGCGGCTGTGAGTGTGCTACTGTACTCCAGCCTGGGCAACAGAGTGGAACTCGTACTCAAAAAACAAACAGGCTGGGTGTGGTGGCTCATTCCTGTAATCCCAGCACTCTGGGAGGCAGAGGCAAGAGGACTGCCTGAGCCCACGATTTTTTTTTTTTTTTTTTTTGAGTTGGAGTCTCACTCCATTGCCCAGACTGGAGTGCAGTGGCCGCTCCCAGCCACCGCAGCCTCAACCTGCTGGGCTCCAGCGATCCTTTCGCCTCAGCCTTCCAAGTAGCTGGAACTACAGGCACGCGCTACCATGCCCAGCTAATTTTTTGATTTATTGTAGAGATGAGGTCTTGTCAAGTTGCCCAGGCAGGTCTCGAACCCACGGGCTCAGGCAATGCACTCACCTTAGCCTCCCAAGGCGCGGGATTACAGGCCGAGCCACTGAGCCTGGCGAGCCCACGATTTTGATACCAGCCAGGGCAACATGGTGAGATCTCATCTCTATAATAAATAAAAAAATTAGCTGGGTGTGGTGGTACATACCTGTAGTTCCAGCTACTTGGAAGGCTGAGGCAGAAGGATTGCCTGAGCCCAGCAGGCTGTGGTTGCAGTGGCCATGAGTGTGCCACTGCACTCAAGCCTGAGAGACAAAGTGAGACTTCGACTCAAAAACAAACAAACAACACAAAAACAAAATAAAATGCTAAAATGCTCCATCACTGCTTTGTGATGAAGCCCAAGGTGCCTCTATTTTAAAGCACTCCCATTCTACTTTACTCACAATGAGCTTAAAAATTATGTACAAGATTAACAAGACTTGCACAGATCCAGAACTGCAGCTGAATCCCTAAACAAATTTCAACTGCTGCCATTTGAACAATAAGCTAGATCAGAGGTAGGCAAACTTTTTCTGCAAAGGGTCAGAGAGTAAATATTTTTGGTTTTCTGGGCCATAGAGTCTCTGTCTCAACTGCTCTGCCCTCCGCTGGAGCATTAAAGCAGCTGGAGACACAGCTATTCCAATAACACAGATTGGGCCTGTGGGCTGTAGTGTGGCCAGATAACAGGCATTTCAAAAGAAAAAACAAGGGTATTAATCTTTGGGACATGCTGTCACCCTCTCCCCGTGGCAGGAGCATAGTAGAGACGGTGTGTGCCTTCAGTCTCCTCTGCCACAAGCACCTGGCCGTCACTTATATCTGTGGCCGAGGCACCTCTTGGTCATGACCGTCTCTCTTTTTTTTTGAGCTGGAGTCTCATTCTGTCACCCAGGCTGGAGTGCAGTTGCATGCATGCTCACGGTCAACCCAGCGTCGACCTGCTGGGCTCCAGCAATCTTTCCGCCTCAGCCTTCCAAGTATCTGGAACTACAGGTGCATGTCACCACCCCTGGCTCATTTTTTGATTTAGTGTAGAGATGAGGTTTCACCAAGTTGCCTGGGCTGGTCTCGAACCTGTGGGCTCAGGTAATCCACTCGCCTCAGCCTCCCAAAGTGCTGGGATTACAGGCTGAGCCACCGAACCCGACCATGACTGTCTCTTTTAGCCTCATCGCCATGGCATCTCAGGACTGGTATGGCCTGTAGAGATGGTCCAGACCAACCCTGTGATTGAGGCTTGAAAACCTAAACTCACTGGCTAGGAGAAGTCACCAAAGGGCAAGAGGTGTAAGACACAGAGAGCCCCAAATCTAGGTCTCCACCAGGTCACTCCCAGTCCTGAGGTGGGATTTACAAATTCTAAAGTTAAGGCCAGGAATGGTGGCTCAAGTCTGTAATCCCAGTACTTTGGGAGGCCGAGGCGAGAGGATTGCCTGAGCCCAGGGGATCGAGACCAGCCTGGGCAACTTGGTGAGATATCAAAAAATGAGCCAGGTGTGGTGACATGCGCCTGTAGTTCCAGATACTTGGAAGGCTGAGGAGGAAGGATCACCTGAGCCCAGCAGATGGCGGCTGCAGTGGCCATGAGCGTGTCACTGCACTTCAGCCTGGGTGACAGAGTGAGACTCTGACTCAAAAAAAAAAAAAAGTTAAATACCCAGATTGAGAGAAATCAATTGGGGGGAAAATAAAAATAAGAATTATCAACATTCGGTGGTAATGCGCCTGAGAACAAGCAAGTATCACAGTATGATTTATCAAAGTTTCCTCTGAGGGAGAAAAATGGCTATTTTCTTGGGGCTGGTGCAAGCCCAAGGTAGCCTTAAAAAGGCAGTCTCTTGTGGACATGGTGCTGTTCTGAAGAGCAGGCTGTCTCCTTCCACATGGCTTACTGTTTTGGAGTTTTGTCTTTGGGACCGACTTCTGAGATGTTATTACCATTTTATGAAGAAAAAACTGCAACTGCAGGATAATACTATATGAAATAAATGTTTAAGATATATATACATATATACAAATATATATATTTGGTTTCTGCCCTAGTTCCTGGCACAGAGGTCCTAAAACCTCTGCAATTTCCCAACTGAGAGGAGTGCACTTTGTTCCAGACTTTGCTCCTTGTGAGCAGTTAGCCCCCTTGGAATTTCCTGAGTAATAGGAGACGTTTTGAAATTTTATTATTTTCATATAAGGTCTTGCTCTGTCACCCAGACTGTAGTGCAGTGGTATGATCATAACTCACTGGGCTCAAGTGATCCTCCCACTTTAGCCTCCCAAGTAGCTGGGACTACAGGCATGTGCCTGGCTAATTTTTAATATTTTTCTAAAGATGAGGTCTCACTATGTTGTCCAAGCTGGTCTTGAACTCCTGGCCTCAAGTGATCCTCCAGCCTTGACCGCCCAAAGTTCTGGGATTACAAGCATGTGCCACAGCATTCAGCCAAGTCTTTTGTTCTAATGAAGCAACTCTTAGTGAGCTCCTAGACAGCTTCAGGATGGGGCTATCACCAGAAAAATCAAGCCATGATTAGAAGTTTAGAACTTTCAGCCCCAATCTCCCATTCTCCAGGGATAAGAAAAGGGTTGGGGGCTGAGCTAACAATCAATAATGCCTACATGGTGAAACCTGCAAAAAAAAAAAAAAAAAAATCCTTAAATTACAGGGTTTGGGAACTTCTAAACTGGTGAACACATCTACACGCTGGGAAGGTAGGACACCCCAAATCCTCAGGACCCTTCCAGATCTCTCTCCATGCACTTCTTCATCTAGCTGTTCATCTGTATCCTTTATAATAAGCCAGTAAATGCAAATAAATGTTTCCCTGAGTTTTGTGAGCCATCTAGCAGATTACTGCCCCTGAAGGGGGGCTGTGGGAACCCACGATTTTGTAGCCAAGTTGGACAGAAGGGTGGATACCCTGAGGATCCACTACTTGCTACTGTCATCTGAAGCAGGGGGCAGTTTGTGGGACTGAGCCCTTAACCTGTGGAGTGTGTACTAACTCTGATAATTAGTGTCAGAATTAAATTATGGGACACCCTGTTGGTGTATGGAGAGTTGGAAAATTAGTTGGGGGGAAAAAAACCCTATACAAGTCTTGTAAATAGAGAAATAGTTTTTCTTTGTCTTAGGACAAAAGACTAGTTTGGGGGAGAGGAACATTTACATGGTATATATATGACTGATCTCCAAATTAGATTTTTTTTGCTTGTACATAAAGACTACGGAATCTAAGAATGTAAACAAATCCTAACAATAGGTAGATACAGAGGAAGAAGCCTACAGCAGGAACTGAGGTATTTCTAGATATCTTCTGTCTTCCAAAACTGAAAGCAGAGTGGTCATAAAATAATGGTAGGGATCAAATTTATCTGGGGCTGGGAGCGGTGGCTCATACCTGTAATCCCAGCACTTTGGGAGACTGAGGTGGGAGATTGGGAGACTGAGGTAGGAGAACTGCTTGAGGCCAGAAGTTTGAGAGCAGTCTGAACGACTCCACCAACAATAACAACAACAACAACAACAAATTAAAAAAATTAATTAGCTAGGTGTGGTGGTGTGTGCCCATACTCGAGAGGCTGAGGGGGAAGGACTGCCTGAACCCAGGAGCTTGAGGCTACAGTAAGGCATGATCATGCCAGTGCACACCAGCCTGGGTGATAGAGTGAGACACCAACTAAAAAAAAAAATTACCTGGAGAACAGAATCACCTTCATATTATAAATAGTTCCTAAAGAACTTAACTAATGGATTCCAAATTATGTCATGTATAATTTCTCACATTCTATCCCCTCTCCACTTCAACACATGCTCCACCAACCCCTCCAAGCTCCCCAAAACATTCTAGGAATGAGTTAATACTTAAATACATACCATATCCTCCATGGACGTCTTTCATGCTTTGGTTCTCTGAAGCGTTTGACTGAAAGAAAAGACAGACATCAATAGCTTTCCACAGCAATAATATAAAGCAAAATGCATATTACGAGTCATCAGTCTACTCAATGTTTACACAACTGAATTAAGGTACTTACTTTTCCTTTTAATATGTGACAGTATACAACAAGCCCAGTGAAGGCCGCGAGGCCCTGTATTGCTGATGACTAGTATGGTCTCTTCAGAACTGGACACTTAGGAAAAATGACTCCTCATAGCATATGGAAAACTATTTTCTTCTTTGTGACAAGGCTCACTCAGACAAGGACTGGTAACAACAAAGTGCAGTATAGTTGCCTCTAGCTTCAGGATGTGCTGTATGCAAGGCTAATCCATCCATCCACCTACATGTTTACAGAGTGCCTACTCTAAGCCAGGCAGTACAGATATAAAGGTAAAGCCAGCTGCCCAACAACTAGGGGGACAGGCATATACCATAGTGTGACAAGTACTAGAGAAGAGGGAAGTCTGAGGCAGAATGATTGCACAAGGGAAGGATGACCAACCATGCCTGCCTAGAGGAAGGGCAGTAGTTAGGAAAGGCTTCACTGATGGGGGATAGACAAGCCAGGCCCTGAAGGTGGGGTAAGAGTTTGGCAAACAGACCAGAGAGGGGAGTGTGGATATGTTCTGGCCAGAGCAAACACCACAAGCTAATAGGTACAGGGACATAGCATGGCAGAGTATGTTTGGCATAATTTAATTTGGCTTCAATATAGCAGGTAACAAGGAATCTGATGGGGGAACAGCAGGTAACAGGGTAACAAATTGAGCAGAGGCCAAATGAGGGAGTGTCCTGAACACTGGGCTAAGGAATCTGGAGTAAGTCCTGCAGGAAAAGAAAAGCCAGGGATGAGTTCTAAGCAGAGTCAAAGAAAGAATTAAGTTTTAGAAAGGGGGCTCTGTTAATTGAGTTCATGATGGATTTTGGGTGGAGAGAACTGAGGCAGGACTGCTGGTGGTGTCACAGAGTCCTAGGCAGCGGTACTGTTAGCTACAGACAACAGGATTGGGGTACTCAATCAGCAACAACCTGATCAGCCTTGGGTGGCAAAGGACTCATCAGATTTATGCCTGCACCTGGGGTCTGCAAACAACTATCTGAACAAGAGAAAATAAAGTTTCAAAATTCTGTGTCCTCTATTGAAGCTCCAGGCAAGTAGTTCCACAATTATTCTACCTACTAAAACAAGCACTGGAAATACTGCCTGCATGATGTTTTCCCACATAAACGTACTAAGGAAAAACAGACACCGACGCAAGCCCACAGAAGATGCCTTGTTACTAATGGTAGCAGGCAAGAACCAGCTCTGGCAGAGTCCCCAGATGCCAGTGAGGGTGCAGGAGAAGGGAGACTGAGAGGGAGAAAATAGTACCCAAATCAATAAACTCCACTCTCTGAATAAACACAGGCTGTCTGCATTTGCAAAGCAAGGACTGCCTATACAAAGAATTGAAATAACAAGTGTGATATTTAGAGAGACATGTTGACAGAGAGAGACAAAAAAGCAGGTGGAGTTGTAAGGAGGTCTATCATCTCACTGACACAACACAGACCCTAAACCTCAACAATGCCAAAGAATCTGCAGTTAAGGCCAAGAGGTTCTGCTCACCCGAATAGCTCCGAGAAGCAGGAGGCTCCTTCCCACAAGCATGCCAAGTCTCACTCAGGGGCTGGAAGCTCAGGAAGGAGATGCAGAAGAAACCGAGCCAGGACAAAACCATCTGGAGGGAAAGCCTCCAGTTAGGCCAGACACTTCATGCTCATTTGTTCCTCTGCTTCAGGGGAATCTGTTCCCATCAGTATAAAATAAAGGACATCAAATATATCCCGAGGAGACTGTCCTCGTTCCTAGGAGATATATGCTGAAGAAACAGAGTGGCTGAAATTTACTTTCAAGTGGTTTGGGGGGAAAATTGTACATTGTATAATATATATATTATAAATAGTAAGTTACATTATAAATGGCTTAATTATTATACATTATAATTACAAATAAATATAACTAATTATATATCTATTGCTATAATTATACTATATTAATATGAGGTATACACACTCATACACACACAGAGGGTGCCAAAAAAAGTATACACATTTTAAGAAAAAAAATCATAAAATTGTAATATTCAACATACACCAATAACAAAAGATGAATACAAGTCACATTTGACTTCTACAATCACAAGAGTTGCTCAAAGTGGTTACCATCAGCATCCAGACACTTCTAACTAAAAGTAATACATAGATAACGTCACTTAAAATGTATGTACATTTTTTTTGGCACCCCTGGTATGTATAAAGAGAAAGAGAAGCAAATGTAGTTTATGGGCTGAATTGTGTCTTCCCTGCAAATTCATATGTTGAAGTCCTAACCGCCAGTACCTCAGAATGTGACTGTATTTGGAGATAGGTCCTTTAAAGAGGTAATTAGGGTTACATGAGGTCACGTGGGTAGGCCTTAATCTAATATGACTGTGTCCTTATAAGAGATTAGGACACAGATGTGTGAATGCCCCAAGAAAAGGCCATGGGAAAACACAGTGAGGTGTTCTGAAACCTGCTAGCAAACCAAGGAGAAGGGCCTCAGAAGAAAGCAAACATGCCACTTTATACCTTCATCTCAGACTTCAAGTCCCAGAATTGTGAGAAAATAAATGTCTATTGTTTAAGTCACCTAGTCTGTGAAATTTTGTTAAGACAGCCTGAGCAAACTGACACATGCAGCAACACAATATTGGTGAACCTAGATGAAGGGCCTTTGGGTATTCACTGCACTATTATTTAGATTTTTCTGTAAGTTTAATAGTTTTCCAAATAAAAAGTTTGGGGAAAAACACACTCCAGAAGAATGAACTAGTACAACCATCCAAAAGTCAACTTGGCAATAGCTATCAAAATTTTAAATGCCAGGCTAGGTGCAGGCTCACAGCTATCATCCCTATAATTTGGGAGGCTCAGATGGGAGGATCACTTGAGGACAGGAGTTCGAGACCAGCCAGGACATCATAGGGAGATCCTGTCGCTACAAAAAATAAAAATTATTTACTTTAAAAAATAAACATAAAAAAATGCTAGATGCCCACGGTCCTTTAACCTGCAATGCACTGCCGGTATGTATTCTACAAGTATTACTGCAGACATACCAGAATGTATAAAGCTATTCACTGCAATTGTCATAACAAAAACTAACACCGGTCAGAAGGGGGTTAGGTATATACATCATGATACATACATTTAGTGCAATCCCAAGCAATTGCTAAAAACACGATAGATCTATATGGATTAATATACAAACATTTCAAAATTATAATAAATTATAGAATAATACACATACCATGATTCTGTTATGCTCATGTTTAATAGATATATATTTATGTTGGTATGATGCATATTTTTTCCCTAGAAGGAGATATAAGTGACTATTAAAAAGGGTTACCAGCCGGGCTCGGTGGCTCAGCCTGTAATCCCGCGCTTTGGGAGGCTGAGGTGAGTGGATTGCCTGAGCCCGCGGGTTCGAGACCCGCCTGGGCAACTTGGCGAGACCTCATCTCTACAATAAATCAAAAACTAGCTGGGCATGGTAGCGCGCCTGTAGTTCCAGCTACTTGGAAGGCTGAGGCGGAAGGATCGCCGGAGGCCAGCAGGTCGAGGCTGCGGTGGCCGGGAGCAGCCACTGCACTCCAGTCTGGGCGACTCAGCGAGACGCCAACTCAATTAAAAAAAAAAAAAAAAAAGGGTTACCTTTGATGAAAGGAATTAGGGATCAGGGAAGTAGACTTTTGATATTCTAAGTGGTTTAAACACTCTTCCATATTCATACTGCTTTTATTTCAAAATTTAAAAAAGAAAAGACAAACCTGTCTTAGAGACTTAAGCTAATGCAGTAAAATGGGATGTGGAGAACCAGTGTGACCTATAGCTGGACTTTGGCCAAGGAATGGAGGGAAGGGTGCGTGCATGTCAGCTGGGGTCCTGGGGCAGCCATATAGAGCAGCACCTTTGACAGAAGTCAGAATGGATTCAGATTCTTTTGAAGAGCAGAAGAATGGTCCCTACCATCTTCCTCTCCATCTTCCAACCCCTTTCCCTAGAACATTCCAGAGTAAAACACCTTTTGTTTTTTTAATTAAGGGAAAAAGACATATCAAGAGAGTTTCTTCACAACTAATTTGGTAAGGAAAAATAACCCAGAAAAATTAATTCATCCATCCTGTCATGTTTTTTTGAGGGACCTGCTGTGCGACAAGCCCTGTTCTGCAGGAGATGAAATGCACAAAACCCTTGCCTTCTTCACATTCTAGTTGGGGAGAGGAGTAACCTATGGAACATGGCAGACGGTGACAAGTAGGAGGTAAACACTGAAGCAGGCAAGGAGAGAAGAGGGCTGGGACACACAGCGTGAACTCTAAGTGAGGAGGTACGAAAGGAGAGCCAAGGCCTGAGGAGGTACAGAGTAAGCACATGGGTCTTGGAGGAAGAGCTTCCCAGGCAGAGAGGGCTGGAGGCAGCAAGCTGCAGCAGTGTGTGTGGGAGCCCAGGTGAGGGCTCTGCCTTGGCCTGGGTGGGGTGGGGGTTCCAGCTGCTGTGCATGGCAGCAGGGAGCCTGTGAGAGACCACCACAATAACCCAGGGCCACATGCTGGGAAGGTCAGATTCTGGTTGTATCTTAGACACTGCGCAGTCAGAATTTGCTGACAGAGGGGATGTGAGTGTGAGGGAAGGAGAATGGTTAGGGCTGACTCTGAAGGTGGGACTTTACACTGCTCTACTGTAATGTTGGTTTTGTTGGAGGGGTGGTTGGGGGTAGTATGCTGGGAGACACAAGACTTTTCTGCAGGTAAGAAACGAGGAGGTGTCTCTGCATCCCTCAAAGATGGTGAACCAGATACCCAGTCCCACAGAACAAGCTGCTCCCCATGGCGGCCTGGCAGGTGCTCCCCCTCAAGTGACATATGAGGCTCACACAGAGTGGTTCAGGCAGAGATCTGGGGCAACTAATCTTTCTTAATTAGTGGTGTTCTGAGGATGGAGAAGACTCAATCAGATGGAGTCAGAGGTCAAAGCAAAGTACAATCCATCCTTTCTAACACTCCCCATCTATCACATCCTCCCCTGCCCCAGGTGGAGGGCTGGTGGAGGGGGAAGCAGGCACACCTCAAGTGTAGGTCAGGCTCCTGACCCCAGAGCTGGCATCAATGGCTGATGGAGCAGTCCCTGAAGAAGCACCTAGCAAGCAAGGAGAGGAGACAAGGGAAAGATGGAGACCAGGGGCCCTGCAGGGGCATGCAGCACTCAGTGGCACCACTCCTGTATACAGGTCCCATCCCCCATTCTGTTGCTTGAGTGATGCTCTGCGCCAATCGCCTCCAGGCCATGGTGAGCTCCTGAGCAGGCTCTTGGCCTTCATGCACACACATGTCCAGAAGATAGGCACAGGATCCTATCAGCTCTGAAGAAGAGAAGCGGTCAAGAGCCTATGCTTTAGAGCCAGGCAGATGTGGCTCTAAATCCTGTCTCTGCTGCTATCTAGCTGTGTGGCTTTTGTACACCAAAAAAAGGGGGTTGAGTTGCTATGACGTACCAGGTTGTCATCAGAATGAGAAGACAGATGAAAAGGCCAGCACTGATCACATGCTCAGGAAGCAAACCTCATTCTACTGTCTCTACCCTGCACCTGGTCTTGCCCCTCTTCCTCTCTGTGTCCACTCTCCCTACTCTTGGGGTTGTGCCACCTATCCTGGTCTCTGAGAAGAATGTGATCTTGGGTCTGCCAGCTGCAACTTGACCTCTCCACACCAACTCCCTCCCTCCTCCCTGGACCCTCCAGGCAGCTCATGGACCCAAGCCTAGGAGGATCCTATGATTCCCCTGGTGCTCCAAGTGTTCCTCTGTGGCTCTCTTCTGCCTCCTATGTTCTATCCTTCCTCCATAGCCTCCTCTTCTTCCTCTTGACTCTTGGGGAGAAGTTTCCCTTTTAGGCTTCTAGTCTGAGGGTCAGCCAGCCTCCACCACCAGTCTCCCAGTGACACTCCAACAGCAGTCTGGCCCCATCTGCTGGTCCCTCATAGCCATGTTGTCTCCTACCCACCCTGCTAATACAGCCTGGCTTTGCCATTTCTTGATAGAATGGATGTGCTTTTGCCTCTGGGGTTCTTTCCTCTCTCTCACTCAGTCTCCAGAGTCTCCCAATCTCTGCGAATTCTGCAAATTAAGAGTCTTCTGGATATGCCTCTTTCCCCATTTCTACCACCAAAGCTAGTCCCGGCCCTCATGACTGCTTTCCTGTGCCAATGAGACTGCCTCCTAACAGACTTCCCTGCCCCGGTCTCTTCCATTGCCTTTCCCACCTATCCACCCATGCATTCCACCTGTGCTGAGTACTTACCTTGTGCTGAGGATATGACAATGGACAATACCAACACAGTCCTTGTCCCCAAGGAGCTTTCAGTCTAATTATGCTACACACTATCTAACTTGCCTAAAACACAGCTCTCACCTTCTCTAATCTTATTCGCTTTAGAATTAAAATATATCTTTTGGAAAAGGTGAATATATGGAGAGTACATAAAATTCAAAGAGGATATTCTCTTAGTAGTATCTGTATAGTATATCTTTTTCAATCTCTCTTCTTTCAACTTCATACTTAAGGTGGATCTATTGTAAGCAGCATATAGGTGAGTTTTCTCCCCCAAAATTTAACTGGCAACTATGGTGGCTGAATGCTGGTGTCCAAAATGCAAATACCTGCAAATGTGACCTTATTAGAAAAGAAGGTCTTTGCAGATATAATTAAGTTAAAGATCATGAGATGAGAGTATTCTAGATTAGCCAGGTGGGCCCTAAATCTAATTACATATATCTTTTATTTTTTTTGAGTTGGAGCCTCACACTTGCCCAGGCTGGAATGCAGTGGCATGCTCACAGACAACACAATCCTGACCTGCTGGGTTCAGGCGATCCTTCTGCCTCAGCCTTTCAAGTAGCTGGAACTACAGACATGGACCACCACACCTGGCTAATTTTTAAAAAATTATATATTGTAGAGATGAGGTCTCACCTAGTTGCCCAGGCTGGTCTTGAACCCCTGGGCTCAGGCAATCCTCTTGCCTCTGCCTCCCAAAGTGCTGGGATTACAGGCATGAGCTACCACGCCTGGCTCACACATATCTTTGTGAGAGAAGGAAGAGTAGAGACACAGGGGAAGAGAAGGCCCTGTGAAGACGGAAGCAGATTGGAGTTGAACTGCCACAAGTCAAGGAATCCCTGGGGGCGTGGCCCTGCCCACATTATGAATCTGGAGTTTGGGCCTCCAGAACTGTGAGATAATACATTTCTGTTGTTTTAAGGCAAGAAGTCTGTGATTATTTGCTATGGCATCCACAATTCAGAGTACAAGACATACTCACTGGGAAGTTCCTTTCCATTTGAAATCTCAGCATGGCAGCAGCATGCACTCATCAGTCAGTTGGGTGCCCAGGCATTGATAAGGCATGCCACCACCCACCACTTTGAGTAGGCTGGCAAGATGCCCAGTCTTTCCCAATCTCACTTGCTCGCCTCCTCCTAACATGAGCTGGAGGGTCCTCCTATTCCCCATGCTCACACCATCGCCTGCATAACCTTCCAAAGACATGCTAGGCCAGCACACAGATGCACAGATGTCTCTTTAAAGACAACAAATGGTCGTGTGCTTTATGCAGCCTAACCTGTGCTGCTTTCACTGAAAGCTCCCCAGAAGTAGGTCTTACCTACTGTACACATGCTTCTACCTCTTTCATTAGTGGATACATGGCATCCCTTGGTGTGGCCGGGCCATCTCTGATTGACTCTATAAACACTGCTGCCATGAATGTTCCTGCCGTGTGCTGTCTCTGCCTGCATGGGCACATACTGGAGGGATAAATTCCTAAAGGTGCACTTGCTGCATCAAAAGTTATGTGCAGCTTATCTTGTCACACTGTTCTCCACAGAGCTTGTGCCAATTCACATGCCTGCCAATAGCACTTGAGTGCCCATTCCTCCCTATTCTTGCCAGAATGGTGTATCAGTAAACCTCCTTGCCTTGACAATTTGGTCATTGAAAAGGCTATCTCAGCATGGCAGCAGCATGCACTCATCAGTCAGTTGGGTGCCCAGACACTGATAAGGCATGCCACCACCCACCACTTTGAGTGGGCTGGCAAGATGCCCAGTCTTTCCCAATCTCACTTGCTCGCCTCCTCCTAACATGAGCTGGAGGGTCCTCCTATTCCCCATGCTCACACCATCGCCTGAGAATAGCAGCGTGTGGTGCTTACTCTTCCAGAAGTTTGGGCCATGCTGCTGGTGTCACACAACAGGATGTAGTTACAGACCGCCCGACTCGCTTCACAGGGCATGCACATCACTAACTACTGACCTACCATCATCTTACTGGTTTTCCATACACCATTCTGACTCTGCATGTGCAGGGCAGGCACCAGGTACTCCACCCCCGCCTTCCTCAGAGCTTGGCCCAAGCTGGAGCTTCACATGTACCTGCTGACTGGCAGGAGGAAGCTGGGATTTTACAGATGGGGTTTTGTTTTATGTCACAAAGAGATGGCGTTAAAAGTAAAAAGAGCCACAGGAGTTGGAAGGGATGTAATTTCCACACAGCTGCTGCAGTCCTCTTTATAAAAGGAGTCACAAAAAGCACACCCATTTTGAGATTTGTGGCTGCACAATTTAAGGGAGCCAACTGGTCAAGCACCAGCCACCACCAAGAGAAGCAGTCATGAGGACTGTTGTGGGCTTCTAGCAGATGAAGAGAAAGAAAGTAAGTCTTGTGATGGGGAAAATAAAGACAGGGAAACTAGGACCTCCTGCCTGTAGCCCTGGCTACCTGGTGGTGCAATCCTTTATGCCCCTCCTTATCTGATGGCATTTTTAGACCAGCATGTAGTGGGTGGAAAATGGCCCCTTACTGAGGATACTTTGCAGAAGAGGTTCATGAAGCTGACAGGTTTCTTGGTAGAAAGCTGCTCTTTGCCGGGCTCAGTGGCTCAGCCTGTAATCCCGCGCCTTGGGAGGCTGAGGTGAGTGGATTGCCTGAGCCGGCGGGTTCGAGACCCGCCTGGGCAAGCGAGACCTCATCTCTACAACAAATCAAAAAAATTAGCCGGGTGTGGTAGTGCATGCCTGTAGTTCCAGCTACTTGGAAGGCTGAGGCGAAGGATCGCCGGGAGCAGCCACTGCACTCCAGTCTGGGTGACAGAGTGAGACTTCAACTCAAAAAAAAAAAAAAAAAGCTGCTCTTTGCCACAAAAATCCACTGAAGCAATTCAATTAAATGTTTGTATTGTTATATCTAAAGTGAAATCCTAAAGTAGGAAGGTGACCACAAACCTCACAGCAGCCACCTTAGCTTCTGTTTCAAAAAGAGAAACAGGAGTAACTTTAGATCACTCTGCCCTACAGACTGCACAATCAGTCACAGGAGCTCTGCTGGGACATAAAACCGCTGATCCCTGTGTTAGACTTCAGACCTCAAAATGTGAGCAAGCTTCCCAACTCTTGGGAAGGGGAGCTATGGAGGCAACCAGCTTATGCCAGAAGTCTGTATGCTTTCTTGTTTATCCCTGGAGAAAAATACTCCCTTCTGATGACTTGGAGCCAGAAAAACACCCATAGTTTTGGAGTCCTCTGCCCCCTCCCCTGATGGCCTCATTTCTCAAGCTGTATCGCAGGCCCACCCATGCCTTGTACAACACAAGCTATGGCTGAGCATTAGCAGACTCTTCCCCAGGGCAAGTGGTAGGCAGCCCACCTCTAGCTGAACATCAAACTCAGCAGCAAACGAGCTGCCATCAGGGCCAGCTGTGGTCAATTCATAAACATGGCAGTGTGGACTCTACGTCAGAGCCAGAAGGGTCCTTGAGTGTCCGACCCCCTCAGTGTAAATGGTGTACAAAATGGTGGGGGAAAGAGTAATTTGTCCAGGATCACCCCAGTAGTCAGGAGAGGCGTCGGGAATAAAGACAAGTCACCCGAGCCAGACCTCCTTCGAGTTCTTGCACCTTCCCTAAATTATAAACGAACATCTCAACAGCCAAGCCCCATCCCAAATCTCCTTATACTGGCACTCCATCGCAAGTTACAGGAGGCAGAGCTTAGTGCCTGTGAGTATGAGCTCTGGGTTCAAAACCTTGACCCCTGAGAGCTGCTTAACCTCTCTAGGCCTCAGCTGACCTCTATAAAATGGAAGAAATTATAGAACCCACGTTATAGGTGTATTTTTTTTGTTTTTGAGTTGGAGTCTCACTCCTTTGCCCAGGCTGGAGTGCCATGGCATGCACGCTCATGGCCACCCCAGTGTGACCTGCTGGGTTCCAGCGATAATTCTGCCTCAGCCTTCTGAGTAACTGGCACAACAGGCGCGTGCTACCATGCCCGGCTATTTTTTATTTTATTGTAGAAACAAGATCTCGCCAAGTTGCCCGGGCTGGTCTCGAACCCATGGGCTCAAGCAATCCACTCGCCTCGGCCTCCAAAGTGCTGGGATTATAGGCTAAGCCACTGAGTCCAGCCCTTATAGGAGTATTAATAAGGCAATATACTTAAGAGTATTAGAACTGTGCTTTGTACTTCCCAAGCACCATGCACATGTTAGCAAAAAGTAGCAGTGATATTACTAGTCAGGGAAGAGTAAATTCTCAAGCACAAAGGCCAACTGCAGAAAAAAAGAAAGTACACATCTGGTTATAATTTGTGGCCTCCGTACATATCTTTCTTTTTTCCTTCTAAATTATAAATCATTGCAATACGTTTGGAAGCCAGAGAAAAAGAAAGATTATCTAGAATGTCACTGTCTGAATACAACCAAGATCACTGGTTGTTATATCACTGTATAATAGTTCTGGTTCCAAATCTCCATGTGGGAACAGATCAAGCTACGGTATCTGTTCCTAGGTCTTTTGGCCTCCCTCAGCCCAAAGGCTGGCTACTGGAAGGACCCTCTGGATGCTGGTGCTGAGAGGTGAGCACACAAAAGTGGCGACAGGCACACCCTAGGCCCACGCGAGAGAAACATGAAGGCATCAAGACTCACAAGCTCTAGGCCTGCAACTCTCTGCCCAGCTTGAGGGAACTAGTGACCCCACGTGAAATGGACACGTGGCACCATGGCAAGCATGCAGTTGTGGTCCTGAGGAAGGGGGAGTGGCAGGCACTCCTCAGGCTGGGCAGCCCAAGGGCAGGCAAGCCCTCTCCTCTTGCCTCACCACCAGCAGAGCAGGGGCACCGGAAGCACTCAGGAAACACTGCAGGATGACAGGAAGGAGGGCTCAAGACTGACTACTGAAGAATACCTCATGCTGCTCTTAGCTGATGACAGGAGAAGCACTGTTAAATCAAGTCAGAGACACGGGATTTCTTCTGTCATCAATGAGGAAAAAAGTAGAAACGACACACTACCCATTCAAGAAGCACCATGAATGGAGACACCTGTTATCACCCTCCAATCCAGCAGGAAAAGCAGGTTGGTGCCACCATCCACACGAGCAGGCTGAAGCAATTCAATCAACTATTGCCATCTCCCTTCATATAGGAGCCTTGACAGTGTCACATGCTCAAAAACAAGACATTTTAATGGTAGAAGTTCAGGTACCCAAAAAAGGGTGATGGAAAAGCTATCTTTGAAGAGAGTCCTAAAACAACCCCCAAGAATCACATCCTATGGACAACAAACACATGACTGCCCAGCTGCAAACGCCACATGATGCTCATCCTCCACAGAGAGCAGGCTGAGTCAGCTGGGTCTGGTTGGAAAGCAGAACCCAGGTCAGACTGGCTCACTACAATCAACAAGCACCCTGCTTGGGTGGAAGCACTGCGGGGGACTGCAGAACCTGCAGCTGCGCCACAGCAAGCCAACATAGGACTCTTCATTTCATACTCAATCTGCCTGCCCCACCACCTAGTCTTCCCTGGGGCAGGGAGAGCAGAGGAACCACTTCAAATGCCACTGTCCATCACTCTTTTCCACAAAAGGTCCTTAGAACCACAATATGTATTATGTAATAAAATGGAACTACTGTTCATCCATTTGTCAATCCATCCATTATGCCACCTTCTACTCTTCTTAAAATTCCCATGACAAAAATTTGTCAAAAGCCCAACTTTACACTTAAGATCTGTGCAATTTACTTTATGTAAATGATATCACTATAAAGTTAAAATGTACAAGCACAAAACCCTCCCATGCCTCTCCACAGCAGGTAGAATAAAATGCTGGCTCCTTCTCTGGCTGAGGTCCCACATGACTTAGGCCCTGCCTCCTCCTCCGACATCTCATTCACTCCAGCTTCATGGGTCTTCTTTCACACATCACACACCCCAAGCCCCATTCTGCCCAGCACCTGTGGCTCATGCTGTACCTTCCATCTGGCCACCAAGTGGCTGACTTCTCTTCATTCTTATCTTAGCTCTCAAGTCACCTCCTTGGAAGCCTCTCCCTGCCACCTCATCTACAGGGGTACACATCCCACCCTGCCCCATCCCTTGATCTTAGTTCCCTGTTTTGCTTTCTTCACAGCACAAATCCCAGAAATTCTTATGAGTTTTCTTACTACTGTCTTCTCTACACAAAGAAGTAAGCTCTAGAAGACCAGGGCCTTCCGTTCTGTTTACCCCTGCATTCCCAGCACCTACAGGGAGCCTGGGAACAGGTAGCTAAACAGTATTTGTTGAACAAAAGAATTCATTCAGTCTGTCACTTAAGCCATATTTATTGAGTATCGTCCAAGTATTTATTTTTAATTCAACAAGTTACATAAATTTTCATAATGGGTTCCCCTAGAACCATAGTTTGCAAGCCATGAGTCCTGCAACAGGACATTTAAATTGCTTTGGTTTAGAACAAAGGAAGCTGCCAGCTGTCAGAGGGCAACTACCCCAAACCTTTCTTCCTCATAACTAACTGCAAGGCAGGATGAACTGGCCCGTCAAGGGCTCCCTCACCACATCTGGCCTTAAAAGCAAGAACCAGAGAATCTGTGTTTGTAACCAGTCCAAGTGCTCATGAACATTTTTTTGATAAGGACTTAGCTTTTTCTGGGACCTGATGAAATCCAAGTTCTAAGTTAGCCAGTTTTAATCTTCCTACATGAAGTTTTCACCAAAGACTAAGAGATAAATGATGACCAAAAAAAAAAAAAAAAAAGATTTAAGGAGGCTAAGGAGGCATGACAACTAAATGCATTGTAGCATCCTAGATTGGACCCTGGAACAGAAAAAGGACATAGTGGACAACTGCTAAAATATGAATAAACTGTGTAGTTTACTTAATAATGTCATACCAATATTAATTTCTGAGTTTTATAAGTGTTAGATATGTTGGTTAAATGGTTGTGCAATATTATTAACACTAGGGAATAATAATATTAACACTAGGGAAAACTGGATGGAGAGCATATGGTAGCTCTCTGTATTCTACTCTTTTTTAAACCCAAAAAATTAATTTTAAAAAATTTTAAAAATTAAAAAACTAAATTCTTAAAAAAATATCATTAAGGAAGTAAAAAAGCAAACCATGACTGGGAGAAAAAAATTACCATATATGTAATCAAAATAAGCTTTTCTTATTTTATATATCTAGAATATATAAAGTATGCCTACAAATCAATAAGAAAAAAGAACAGCATACTACAAAAGTTGGGAGAAGACTTGAAGCATTGTACAGAAGAGGGTAGCCAAATAGCTATAAACATGTGAAAAGGTGCTCAACCTTGTTAGACATCAGAGGAAAACAAATTTAACCCCAAGTAAATATCTGATACAATCTTACCAGCAAGGCTAAATAGTGACAACTATCTAGCTGTTACTAGAAATGTAAATTGATATAACCACTTCAGAAAACTATTTTGCATTATCTAACAAACTTGAATACATACCCAATAACCCAGAAATTGCACTCATAGGCACATACAACAGAAATGTGTACACACATATATGAAAAGACACATACAAGAATATTCAAAGCAGCAGCATTCATAAAAGCAAAAATTGAAAGTCACCCAAATACAGTAGTCACCTGCAGTACAACGGGGAAAAGAATTCCACTCTATGCATATAATGGAATGAATAGGAAATATTTACCATTACTCATTCAAGAATAAATTTAACATATCTAATATCATGTGAACAAGCATAGATACAAAAGAACACACACTGTAGAATTCTGTTTAGGTGAAGTTACAAAAGAAAAGGCAAGTCAAAACTCCAGGGTGTAAGGATGCACGTTCTGAGGGTAAAAGTTATCAAGAAGTGATAACATAAAAGACAGTTGCATGTTACTGTCAAAGGAGGGATTAGGGTTGAGGAGGTGTGGACCAAGGGGTGTAGTGCAGTAATGTTTTATGGCTCTCTGTCATGGTTACACTAGTGTGTCCTTTGAGATAAATCATTGAGCTGTATATTTTTATTGGGTACAGTTTTCTGTATGTGTGCTACATTGCACAATAAAAGAGCTTTCTAAAAAGAAATAGAAGAAAAAAGGAAAATGTTCTTTAGAAGATGACTCACCAGCTCTTTAAAAGTGAGGAATCTTAGAGCAAACTCTTTTTTTGTCTTAAATCTTGTTTTCTTCTTCTAGGAAAAAAATCCATTTTTTCCTTTTGGACTGCATCAAACATTTTTTATAAAATATAAGATTTTCTTTTAACAGTGCTTTCTCTTAATTGGAGTCTCTTTATTTATTTTTGAGTCAGAGTCTCACTGTCATCCAGGCTGGAATGCAGTTGACAATCAAAGCTCACCACAGCCTCCAACTCCTGGGCTTAGTTAGGCGATCCTTCCAACTCAACCTCCCAAGTAGCTGAGACTACAGCCACTAACCACCATGACTGGCTAATTTTTTATTTTTTGTAGAGACAAGGTCTAGCTATGTTGTCTCTAACTTGTTAGTCATCAGAGGAAAACAAATCCCACCTTGCCTTCCCAAAGTGCTAGGATTACAGGCATGAGCCACCATGCCTGGCCTGGAGTCTCTTTAGCAAGCTCAAGGTGTGCTCTAAAACAGTTTATCTTCAGTTAATGACTGAAGATCAGATTACATCCATTCAATCAGTAGCAGCTAGAACTACAATAGGAACTGATTAAATGGATGCAACTTGCACCCACACATGCCACACTTTATGTACATATTTATTTTTTAAACTTTCCTTTAAAAACAGTATATTTGAATTTAAGAGATATTTTCAGTCATTAGGTACTTTTTATCACATGCTGCATTAAGTGTTTTCCATTTAGAAGACAGATCTAAAACACTAGCCTTATCATTCTTAGGTTTGCAATTTAAGTATAAAATCTTGCCAGAGTTGCATCCATTAAAATAAAACAGTCTTGGAAATTAAGCACTAATTTCTCCCCAAATGGCTGTTTCTGGCTTTTTCTTTCTAATTACCACTGTAATGAAGTGGCCAGTATTATGGTAGGAAGTGATTTCAAAGGCAGCAATCTCTTATTATGAATCATGGACTTTATTTCCCACCCTAATGGGTGTCAGCCTTAGTTATAGAAAATGCATGTGCAAACTCTATCTCTGCTCATTCTAAAATGGGGTTGGAATAAAATCATACTTTCAGCTCAGAGAAAGAGTAGGCTCTTAGGCATTTCACTAAAGCACAAATGAAGAGAAAAATCATTGTTTTCACTACAGGATCATTTCTGATCACTCTAATCTGTTGCTTTCAGCTGCAGACTTTCAGTATCTTAAAATACTGCCATATTAATAACACCATCCGATAAGAACAACTTGTATCAAAATAGATAAGAGGAAAGGCACTTAGAAAACCATAAAGCGTGATGAAAGTATTGCTTTTTGTTAAGTCTTTAGTCTGACCACACTCCTCTCTTCCACCGGTCACACGGTCCACTCTGCTTCTAAGTTTCCTATCAAAGTGAGGCTTGACCAAATATAGCTTGCTTTCATCAGTTCAAAAGGAATTTTTCTTTTAACTTTGTTCATAGCTCATGTAGAATTTCAATCCTCCTATGTCCCTTTAGAATTATTTTCTGCCAAATGACTATAATGAATCCCTGCTTCTTGCCTGTGAGTTGTGGCACTTCAACCCCTGGAATCACATGCCCAGCTTTTAGCTGTTTTGTTGTGATTGTTTACTCCAAAAAAAGTGGTGGTACGCACGCATCCCATACTTTGGTATCAATACCACCAAATTTCAGTGGGAACAGCATCTAGAAATGAGTTCTTACTTAAGCTTATCTATCTGAAAAGAAACCACACTAGAGTCTGCAATATGAAGCACTGGGGGTTTTTTCTGATGACAAAATACAGAAAATGATTGTGCTGACTATTTCAATCACCTAGGGCAGGGGTCCCCAACCCCCGAGTCATAGACCAGTATCGATATCTGTCTGGTTTTGTTAGGAATCAGGTGGTATAGCAGGAGGTGAGCAGCTGGTGAGCAAGCAAAGCTTCATGTGTATTTACAGCCACTCTCCATCGCTGGCATTACCACCTGAGTTCTGACTCCTGTCAGATCAGTGGCAGCATTAGATTCTCATAGGAGCGCAAACCCTATTGTGAACTGTGCATGCAAGATATCTGGGTTGACACTCCTTATGAGAATCTAATGCCTGGTGAACTGAGGTGGAGCTGAGGCAGTGATGCTTAGTGCTGGGGAGCGGCTACAAATACAGATTAACATTAGCAGTGAGGTATGACTGCAGAGAGGCCATAATAAGTCAATTGCTTACAGACGCACATCAAAACCCTGTCAGTGAGTGGCAAGTGAGTTGTTGCACTTCAGTTGTACAGCTGCATCTGGTGGCAGGCTTTAAGTTGGAATCTGACACTTATTTTAGTTCACATATGGCCCGCCCATTATTTTATTTCTATTTTCGTCCATGCCTCTTTTTTTAATGATTAATTATATAATTATTTCATTATATATTACAAAGTAATAATAATAGAAATAAAATGCACAAGCAATGTTATGCGCTTGAATCATCCCGAAACCATTCCCCACTACCACCACCATTCCGTGGAAAAATTGTCTTCCACAAAAAGCTGGCCCCTGATGCCAAAAAAGTTGGGGACTACTTACCTAGAGCATTTTATCCTGACATATGTAGGAAATTGATAATATCTTACCCTGATGTCAGCATTAGTGCTTGTTGCAATTTGGTAATAGACAAAAGAAACTATTTTCCCTCAAGGGCATTTCTGGATCTGTTTGGACCTTCATGTATTCCTAAGGGTCTTTAGTTGACAAAAGATACATTCACTGTAGGTTAATGAGAGTAGGAAATGCTAATCGGATTTTTTTTTAAACTACTACTAACTAAAAAAAAAAAATCAATCTGTGAACATTTCCTGACTGTGCAAAATAACTTGAATTTCATGAAGGCATTCTGTATTAAGTAAGCAGGAAGGGGTCTGCCTAAAAAGGTGATGAAAACTTTGACTCAAAATATAATGTTGGGGCAACACTACAGAGAGAGTAAAGGATGAATGGTTGCCAGGGGTTGAGGGAGGGGAGGAAGGGGAGGCTAGGCAAAGCATGGATGAGACTACTCTGGATGATACTATAATGGCTGATACATGTCATTATATACTTGTCAAAATTCCATAAAATGTATAACGCCAAGACTAAACCTTAATAAAAAACACTATGGACTGTAGTTGATAATGTATTGAGATTGGTACACTAATTGTAACAAATTCACCACACTAGTGCAAGATGTTAATAATAAAGAAGCTCTGAATGGGGTGGGAGTGGGGTGCACCTAGGAAGCTCCACTCAATTATTCTGTAATCTAAAACTATAATTTAAAGTTGTCTACTAATTATCTTTCTAAAGAGAATAAAAGGGAGGATGAAGACTACTGCAGTAGGCATGGAATGCCCTGTTCTCTCAATGGAGATCTGAATGTAAATCCACAGCCACCAAGCTTACCCCCAAATGGGTGTGAGTTATGCATAAATTGAAAATCTTTTGATTTTTCAATTTTTGACGAATAAACCTTTTTTAGAAGTTCCACAATTCCCATATTCATCTGAACCATATCAGAAAAAGTTGGAGAGAAAGTCATCCCTCTCTCATTTAGGCATTTTAATAAAGGTTGGATATTCTCATTTAAAAAGATTCGCTTGTTCGTTGTGAAAATTGAGGAAGACAAAGGTGAAAATAAAAGAAAGCCATTTTAAATGTTAAAAGACACCCAGATCCATAATGACAGGGACATTAAAGGCAAAGATCTAACAAGCCAGCACTAAGAGGTTGGACAGAGTGTGCAACATAGGCATATAATTGCAGATGATTAACAGCAAAGGGTGTTTAGATAGCTGCAGGTTGTTCGGTGCAGCTGAAAATCACATTTCAATTAGGGTTTGGCTACAGATGGAAGCAGGGGGGCCTCGGAGTTTCAGTTTTGCTCTTTGGGAGTAAGAAGCCATTGTAGGGTTTTCAACTGGAAGCAACATGATTCCGCAGTGTGCTTCAGGAATGAGAGGGGGATAAAGCTGAAGAGGGGCTAGTGACGAGATGAATTAGAATAATGCAGATTAGACTTGATAAGTCTGTCATAAAGGGATATCAAGAAGGAAAAGACTTTGAGAGATAACAATGGAGACAGAACAATCCAACCAGATGAATACTCAGATATGGAGAGAGGGAAAGAACTTGAGAATGATTCTTGGAGACCACTTCTGACGTTGGAAGTTAATGGTGTGGGGTTGGGGACAGAAGGGTGGGGCAGGGTGTAGGGAAGGCGGCAAAATTTAATTTGGAGCACGCACGTTAGATTGAGTTCTCTGGGGGTCACCCAGGCAGGACTGTCCAATAAGAAGAAATGGGATCTGTGGTTCTGCAGGTCAGAAAGCCCTGGACCAGAGATGAAGTCATCAGTCTACAGATGGTAGTGGAAACTGAGTGGATGAGATCACCCAGTAGAGGTTGTGTACGTTGAGGAGGAAAGAGACCTAAGGACAACTCTGGAAACACCAGCATCCAATGGGCAAGCAGAGGGAGATACTCCTGCAAGGGACCTAGAAAGAACTAAGAAGAAAAAGCTAGGAAGCTAGTGCATTAGAAGGCAATAGAAAAGAAATACTATGATCTGGTGAAGAATATCACCAAGTATGTTCCATCCTCATTTCTGGAGTATTTTATAAAGTCATAGCAGAAAATGAAAGTGTGTGTCATACATCTTGTAACTTTGAAATATTAAAAATGTAGCTGAGTTAAATCAATCTAATGATAATAGAGTGCAAAGTAGGAATTAACTTAAAAATTGTTGTAGTCAATTCCACAGCACTAGAGTCTAGAGAAGAAATACTGCTGGCATCTCTTGGCATGATTTACCACACCATCATGGTTTATACATTTGTGAATTTCTAAGAGAAAAAGTAAAACAATATAATGTGAGTTCTCCTTGGAATCGGACAACCTGAGTTTAAATATGAATCCTGTCTCTTACCAGCTGTGGGAAAATCATTTAACACCTCGGAGGTTCAATAGGAAGATAGTAAATTCTGAAATTAAATGTGTTGAGTATCATTTTTTATAATTAAATTAGTATTTTCAACCCTTTTATATTTATTACATAATTCCAAATACTAGAAAGTTTGATAGCATTTTGGAGATTCACAGTATTTTCCTTTAGCATAATATCTGTTTAGAGGCAGCACACAGTTACCTCTGAGAAAACAGAAGTTCCTTCTCTGTGAAGATTACGGTGCAATTGTGTGCAGATGCCAATTAGATGAGAACTTAACTATGCCCACTTTAAGTGTAATAATTTAGTCATCAAATAATTGGAGTGTAGCTTAGAATTTTAATTAGAGCCTAGATTGTTTTTAAAAATTGAAATTTCTTCAAAAATATTACCTGTGATTTTGTTGAATATTTACTTCATTTTGCAAGTTTTCTGATATATAACAAAAACATAACAACAGTCTGCCTCTCCCCAATTCATCCCAGTCTGTCAATATCTAACTGCAGCTGGAAGGTGACCTGTCCATTATATCCTAAGCCTATGTAATAATTAATGCTAAATGTCTAAAACTGATCACAACAGCAAATAGAGTGGTACACAGCACACTGTCCTCTCGGAATTTCCACAGCAGGAAATACTGGCAGACCATTTGTTACCCTAGTCATTTTTAAGGGGGAAAAAAGATAATTTGTTTCTTACAAATGATCAAGCTGAAAGTAAAATACATATCCCTTGACAAACTAAACTAGAATTTTGCTTTTTACTGTGTTTTGCTTTTTAGACTGGTTTATGTAGGCCTATGCATAATTTAGTAAAAATTACTCATTTTCATATAAAATTCTATGGATTGTGACAAATGTGCACAGTAGCATAACAAATAGTTCCATCACTACAAAGGGAAAAATACCGTAAGATCCTTGTCCCTTTGTAGTCAACTTCTCTGTCGTATCAGCTTCTGGAAACCCATGCTTTTGCTTTTTCCAGAATGTCATATAAAATGAATTGAACAGTGTATACATTCTTTTAAGTCTGACTTCCTTCACTTACCATAATGCATTTAAAATTCATCCAAAACATGGCATGTATCAGTAGTGTGTTCCTTTTCATTGCTGTGCAGTATTTCATTCTATGGATGTACTAGCTTATCATTCCACCCATTAACTTTTGGGGTGCTTCAAATTTTAGTGATTATAAATAAAGCTGCTATAAACATTGATAAACATGTTTTTATATGAACATGTTTTATTTCCATTAAATGCCTAGGAATGGGATTTTTATGTCATGTGTTGAGTATACATTTAACTTTATCAGAATTTTCAAACTATTTTCCTGAGTGGCATTCCCTTCAACAGTGTATGAGCGTTCCAGTTGCTCTGCATCCCCATCAGCACTTGATATTGTAAGGTTAAATTTAGCTATTGTAACAGATGTATAAAGGTATCTCATTGAAATTTTAATATGCACTTACTGAATAAATATGATGTTGAGTATCTTTTCATATGCTTTGTTTCCATCTGTGTATCTTCTTCAGTAAAGCATCTGTTCACATCTCTTACCCATTTTTATTGTGTTTCTCTCTTATTGAGTTTTAGGAGTTCTTTATATATTATGGATTCAAGATCTTTATCAGTTACATATTTTACAAACATCTTCTCCAATGTATGGTTTATCTTTTCATTTTCTTAATAATGTAATTTAAAGATCCAAAGCTTTTAATTCTGATGAGGTCCAATTTATTATTTATTCTTTTATGGATCATGCTTTTGGTCATTTCCAAGAAATCTTTGCCATATCAAAGATCACAAAGATTTTCTTCTATTTTTTTTTTAGAATTATTATTATTTTTTTCTTTTAGGTTTTACATTTAGGTCTATTATACTTTTTGAGTTAATGTTTAAGTTTATTGTTTTGCATATGAAATATTCAATTTTTTCAGCATCATTTGTTGGAAAATCATTCCTCTCTCCACTAAACTGCCCTTGAACTTTTTGTCAAAAATCAATTGACTATACATGCATAGGTCTACTTTTGAACTCTGTATTCTGTTTCATCTATGTGTCTATCTTTATGCCAATACTACACTGATTACTGTAGCTTTATAATAAATTTTAAAATCAAGTAGCATGAGTCCTTCACTTTTGTTCTGCTCTTTCAAAATTGTTTAGGTTGTTCTAGTTTCTTTGTCTTTCCATGCACATTTTAGAACCAGCTTGTCAATTTCTTTAAAAAAAAAAAACTGCTACCGGGATTAAAGTGAAACTATAGATCAATTTGGAAGAATTGATAGCTTAACAATATTAAATGTTCCAATCTATGAATATTGTGTGTGTGTGTGTGTGTGTGTATCTTTATTTATTTAGTCTTCTCTGATTTCTTTTATCAATATTCTGCAGCTTCCAGCATATATATTTTGCACATATTATTAGATTTATATCTAAGTATTTCATATTTTGGCTGCTGTTATAAGTTGACTTTTAAAAATTTTGATTTCCAACACTCCAATGGTATAAAGAGATGCAACTGATTTTTCTCTATTGATTTGAGTTTTATCTTCAAGTTTTCTCCAGGACTTTATATGTATTCTAGAATAGTGGCCCTCAAACACAATTGATTTCAAAATCACCTAGAGAATTACAAATGTGCAAGTATGTGGAGTTCCAGACCTTGTCTCCTACAGCTTCTTATTCCGTAGTTCCTGGAACAGGTATAGAAATTTATGCTTAAAAAGCTTCCCTGGGTAATTCTGTCCTTGGTGAGGTTTGAGAATCACTTTTAAGCATTTGTGAAAATCAATTAGTTGATAAATCGAATGAAAAAAACATAATTTCTTATACTAACACTACTAACCTATACTCACTGGACATTTTCAGTTGTATTTCTGGTGATGGATTTGTAGCAATATGTTTATTCTGAAACCTAACCCTTCCTTTTTAACCAACAGCACAAGTTTGTTGGTGATTGTGCCAAATTACTAACTGGGGTTAGAAGCTCATTAAAATTTAGTCTATGGGCATGCTTGACCAGATGAACACAATTCTAAGCAAACTATGTGGAATCGCTTTGGGGAGGGAGCAAATAAGAGGACACTGCCTGAAAAAAAGTAATAAAATGTGGTGATAAAGGGATCATTGAGTGAGGGTGCTACAAAGCCACTTCTAAGGAGTTTTGGTGGGGAAAAGGGCAAATTTATTACCAGAGCCTTGTGAATCCAAGAACAGCAATTCCAAAGTAGCCTCCCAGGGACCTGGAAGAAGGACAGAGAAAGCCATCAGAATCTCAGGAAGTGACTTATGTTCCTTCTGTTCACATGACTGCTTTGTGCTTTTCTCTTGTTTTCTTCATGCAGAGCAACTTTCTCTGCTCCCTCTCAAGTAGGAATATTCCTAAATAAGACTACTCTCCCTAAATCTACATGGCCGCAGAAGTTATCTAATGTGTAACTAACCAAGAAGATCTCAGGTCAGAATAGAAGGATTGGCTTGACTTGTGAGAAGTGACTACCTCTTAAAAATATTGACTGATAGGGGCTCTAGGAAATAGTTTTCTGAGAGAAAAAAGGATCATCTGAGAAAGATATTCAATAAGGCATGCAATTTGATTTAGCATCTACCATATATGGATGTCATATATGTAATCCCCTCTCTAAATAATGACCATAGAGTGATATGAAGTGTTTTCTACCATCTAATTATGTGATGACAACATGGTATGTCCCATGCAAATGTACATATTTTGAATTGTCTAATAAACTAAAAACAACATTTGCTAAATAAAACTCTACTGCTAGTAAAGAAAACATTTTATCCTTAGCACATAAAGCTTAAATTTAGTCTATCCCTTTTAACATGAGCATTACAGAAACAGTATTGGGATAATTAAAACTAAACTACTTCTAAATAAACAAGCTAACTACATAATGGCACCATGGAAATAAGGCCATTTACTTGGATTTGATACTATGTTTTTCTTCTTCATTACTTCTCAGATTGTCATGGTTTCCAGATTGTACTTCAGAGTTTAATAAAGTTGTGCATAAGGGCTGGCATTGCAGAGTTACCTACATCTTAGAAGGGAAGGAAGGTATTTATGTGCTATATGGCAGGGGTTCTAAAAACATTGGAACCAGCATATATGTTCTCCAGAAATAAGTCTTAGAGTCTTAGGATCCAGATTATTAAAAGTAGAATAGAATTTTTTTTTTTTTTTTTTTTTTTGAGTTGGAGTCTCGCTCAGTCGCCCAGACTGGAGTGCAGGGGCCGCTACCTGCTGGGCTCCGGCGATCCTTCTGCCTCAGCCTTCTGAGTAGCTGGAACTACAGGCATGCGCTACCATGCCCGGCTGATTTTTTTATTTTTATTGTAGAGATGAGGTCTCGCCAAGTTGCCCAGGCGGATCTCGAACCCGCGGACTCAAGCAATCCACTCACTTCAGCCTCCCAAGGCGCGGGATTACAGGCTGAGCCACCGAGCCCAGCTTAGAATAGAATCTTATAGTTATCTACACTTCAATTAATAGAAGAGGAAATTGAGGGCTCTGGGGATTATGCAAACTAAGGTCTTACTCTAAGTTATTGGCAGGACTGGTCTGGAGTTTTCTGACTCTCAGCTGAGTTGCTTTCTATAAAACCATGTTTTCCCACTTAAAAGCTCTAGGCAGAGAAGAATAACAGAGGTGAGCTTTTAAAAGCCAAGCTCTTTCTTCTCCCTGAAGAAACAAGCCTGAACAGGGTTTCTTCAGCTTTCACCCTGCTGTTGATTCCCATATCTGTCTAGCTATATTCCTCTCTTTTATTAAACCTCTCCTTCACCATCTGGAAGAACCAGCCTAGACTTCATATTTAGACTGCTTTATTAGAATGCTACTTTAATCTCTAAAGAAATAGTTCAGTGTTGCTAAGAGTCTTATAAATACATCTGGGGTTTACAAGTGATAGTTGGTATAAGGATTTATGTGACTCAAAATATTTAGATATAAATACTTAAAACAGTAACAGAAAAAGCATCTTAGTAAGAGTTTTAATAATGTAATCTGTGGTTTCGCTCTTCTCAAAGTTGATATTGATGAGTATATGGATTGAATTGTTCCCTCCTCTCCCAAATTTGTACATTGAAACCCTAACCTCCAGTGTGACTACGTGAAGATGGTTGAGGCCTGTGGGGAGGTGATAAAGGTTAAATGAGTTCATAAGGATGAATGGGGTTCTAATCTGATAGGAATGGTGTCCTTATAAGAAGAGATAACAGAGAGCTCTCTCCCTCCCCACGTGTACACAGAGGAAAGGCTACATGAAGATCCAAAGAGAGAGTAGCCCAAGAAGAGAGGGCTCACCAGAAACCAACCCTGGCACTTGATCTTGGACTTCTGTCTCTCAGGACTGTGAGAAAACAAATGTCTTTTGGTTTAGCCACCCAGTCTATGGTATTCTACTATGGTAGTCCTAGCAGACTGGATGCAATGAGCAAGACTATACAGTGCATTGTAGAAATGTTTCTGAACTCCTACACAAGTCACCTCTAATGGAAAAGATAGCAAGCATATCTTCAGAACTTGTATTACGTTTTTGTTTTTTTTAATTTTTCATTCTCCAACGTCAGCACTTTTAAATATTCTTAGAGTGGAATATACCGGGGGTGCCAAAAAAAGTATACTCGTTTTAAGAAATATTATCTATGAATTACTTTTTAAAATTGAATTAAATTATGGTAGCAATGTATAGTATTATGTTTGCTCAACCATGCTTCTGCCATTTTCTTTGACTGTCCTGCCTGTCACATGATGATGCTAACCTTCATTTGATTAGCGTCATCTTTTGAGCAAACATCATACTCAAAATGTGTATACATTTTTTGGCACCCCCTGAATTTGTGTGTGCTTCCTACTACCATGACACTTTTTACCAGATTTTTCTAGCAACCTAGAACAATTTGAACATATTTACCTCTTACATTTATTTCACATGTACCATTTATTAACCCTTTCCCATTTGATCACCTCTCATATTATTTTTTCCAACAGTTTCTGTGGGACTTTCATCAAATATTGTGACACCTCATTTGCTTTCTCTAAATTCCTAAGTATTATGCTTAAAAATCTTTTTTATTATATAAATTTTATATTATATACACTTTTTATGCAGTTTAGATCAATTTTCATTTAATCTTGATTTTTTTAAATTCCCTGAAAATAAGGTTTTTGTCTATTTTATAAGCCTGTTAAGGAGATTCTAATATGTCATCTTCCATCATATCTAGACCCCACTCCTATGTCATAAGAGGATCTGTATTGATAATACTTACTTATTCCCGGAATATATAAAATCTCTAAATGATAGTATATTCCATTTACATCAATACATCCTGAAGTAATAAAGTAAGTTGTCATTAGTTAATTACCCCTATGGCATTTGTGTGGGAAAGCTTTATGGGCATTTTGCAGGTGAGCAAACTGAATGGCAAGATTGTGTGAATTTATTTTTAGAATAAATAAATTTAGGTTGGAATCACAATGAAATATTCCACTCCTAGTATCTCTTGTACATTTCCATTTTCCATTACCTTATTGATTGAAATTCAGAACGGAAGACCATGTTCATGGACTTTTCCCGGTTCTAATATAGTGCTAGTTTAAAGCAGCTCTCTAAGAGTTTTGAACCTATACACTAGGATTAAAAATACAGAACTAACAAAAAAAACTAGTTACAATGTTTAGATTCACTTTAGCACAAATTCCTGTATGCGAGGAATTTAAACACATCCAAAATCGGAACAAAATCAGTTATTTGAGAAAGATTGGCATTCGTTGAGATCATAAAGGGTATTACATGAATTTTCTACTTGTCATTATTAAGTGATGTTTGATAAATCAGAGAATATGACTTAGATTGCCCTGTTCACACAATCTGGTGTTTTTGTTTTGACTGCATGTTACTATATACATGAGACTCATGTCAAACAAGTCTCACACACAGACACAAAACCAGAACAAAAACATGAACCTACAGTGACTCTGCATTACCTTCTAGATCAAATCCAAACTTATTGTGAAAGACAGGTGAAGTCTTCTTTCACCTCCACAGAAGCTTATGCTCCAATCAGACCTTCTTCCTTCTTGCTATTCTTTGAGTGTGATATGCGTTCCCTGTCGCTTTCAGAATAAAGTCAGAATTCCTTTGTGGGATTTATCAGCTTCTTCTTAGCCTGGCCCCTGCCTGCATCTCCAGCCTTATCATTCATTGTCTCTGCCTCTCTTCTCTTTCCCCCTTGCCCTCACCAAGTGATTCCACCTGCATGGATTTTCTTTGCCTCCTTCTTGCTTTAAGATTCCTTTTAGGCAAGAACAACTCTGGGAAACTTTTCTTCACCTCTTGTTTCTCCCCAGTTGTGTCATGTAACTCTCCTGTGAGGTCAATTAGCCTCTTGTATCTCCCAGTTGTGTCATGTAACCCTTCTGTGAAGTCAATTAGCAGACTATACTTTCTGCTATTAAAGAGTGGCATTTGTCACTTGTATGTGACAGTTCACTTGTTAGTCTATTCTACCTTTAATTCTAGAAGTGGGACTATGCCTTTTATCTAGGTTATAAAGCCACCTTCATCACCTAGAACAATGAGCAGAAGGGTACATGTTTATTGAATTCACACCCAACACTGTGCCTTTGTTTAGATCTTTCCTCCTTGCCCCAAATTGTTTTGTCCACCTAGCCCAATCTTTCTCTTTATAAAAATCTCACTCAACCTTCATCTCTCTATAAAGTTCTTTCCCTAGCATGTGTGATTTGTGCCTTTATTTATCTTGTAAAAGTTGTATATACCCAAATCAGACTAGACCTTCTGGGTAGAAGTTGCATCTTTATACTTCAACACAGGCTCATGCTGGGCACACAGAAGATTCCTAATACTTATTGATTGATTGATTTTATTGAATGGGGAATTAAACACTCTGGAAATAGGTAGAAGGTTGACTTCCTCAAAAGAATAATCTGTACAAGGCCATGGCACCATGTTAAAATAATTTCTTTTGTTTAATAGAAGGACTATCATCATCCTCCTCCTCATCATCATCATCATCCTCATCTTTTCCAAGTAAAACACATCTATCCTGAAGCTAAGAAAAGCAATAAGTCTAGTGGCATGCTCTGAGTACATTTATTAATCAGAACACTGGTCTATTACATGCTCAAGTCTTTAATATGCATGAAACAATATTCTCTGATGCAACAGATGATTAAAGAAATATATTAAAGCATTCATTCTGAATGAAAATACATGGACAAGGTAATTCCCAAGGCTCAGAGCAACTATAGGGAGGAGTATAAGCTGAAGTAGGTCATTTCTCCCCAGAGAAATTCTATGGAGATTGCTTTCAATTTTTGGTTTTAAATCTAAGAAGTTGCAGCATAAAGAGTCGAAAAATAAGGTTTCTGGCTTGTTCATATGCAAACTCTGAGTTTTTTTTTTAAGGGGGGTGGGGAGGGGATGAGAGAGCCTTTTCTATAAAGACCGTTCATTGATAGCATCATCACAAGGATATTCATTATCAAAGTGCCAGGAGCCGCCTATTTGCCATGCTAGACTCCCAGCTAGTTAGGGTCCTTGGCTGAGCCTCTTGACCTCCCTTTATTTTCCTTGACAAATGAAAATTGTATATATTTATGGTGTACAACATGATGTTTTGAAATAGTATACATTGTGGAATGACTAAATTGAACTAATTCACATATGTGTTAATTGGCATACTATTTTTTTCAAGGTCGGAACACTTAACATTTACTCTCTTAGCAATTTTCAAGAATACACTACATAGTTACTACAGTCACTATGTTAGCTTCTTGACCTTTCTGAACCTCAGGTTTTTAACCTTTTTAAAAGGAACAATAACCTCTTCTTGACTTGCCCCACATGGGAGAGGGGCTAGAAGGTCAAAGATAAGGAGTTAGACATTTCCAAAGCAAATTCAAAGACAAGGCATTAAGATTAACTTGTCCCCACAGTTTGGGATCCCCATGCTGAATTTATATAGAACAGTTGTAATAAATCATGAAACCAGATCACCAATGCATGCCTAATGTAGACTGAAAGCAAAATCTGCTTTGCTTATCTAGAAGTAGAAATATTATTCTTGGGCTAGCTTTATTCCTGACTGGGAATATGAAGTACTGAATTGTTATTTTCTTTTAGCCAATCAATCAACAGATACATACTGATTGGTGTTCACAGGCAAGTCAGGTAGGCATTGAACAGAATTTTCCCAATCTCCTGAATCATAATACATATTTGAAGGCATATGGCAAGTATATGTGTCAAATTCAGTAAAAATCCATCCACTGTAATTGTGCATGCCAGGGCAGAGGGAATCAGGAGGTAGGAAGAGAGAGCACTTGAGTTGAAATCAGGAAAGACTACGTGTTGATTGGTTAGGCTTCACACTGTCAATGCTGCCTACATGTATATGCAAGGTTTGGTACTATCTGTGGTTTCAGGCATCCAAACCTTGCATATGCGTGTAGGCAGCATTGACAGTGTAGAGACACCAGACAAAGGGAGGATTCACATCCCCAGCAAGATAGAGAGGAATGGCATGAAACTTTGTCATACTACCCAGAAGAGTGTGCAATTTAAAACTTATGAAGTGTTTATTTCTGGAATTTTTCACTTAATATTTTCAGACCATAGTTGACCACCACAGAAAGTGAAATCTCAGATAAGAGGGTACTACTGTACCACAGACTGGGAATCTTAAGCAACAGAAATTCATTATCTTACAGTTCTGGAGTCCAGGCATGGTTGGTTTCTCTGAGACCTTTACCTTTGACTTGTAGATGGCCGTCTTCTGTGTTCTCACGTGGTCTTCCCTCTGTGTATGTCTGTGTCCTTATCTCCTCTTCTCATAAGTATGCAGTCATTTTGAATTAGGGCCCACTATAGTGACCTCATTTAATGTTAATTCTCTCTTTAGAGACCCTATCTCCAAATAAAGTCACACTCTTTGGGGTTGGGGGTTAGGATTTTAACATATAAATCTGGAGGGGACAGAATTCAGCCCAAAACAGACAGGCATAATTCAGATACCTAGTGGGAAAGAAAGGAAGATGTCCTAGGCAGCAAGAAGGTTCAGATGCAGAAAGGAGCGTTGGTATACAGGAACAGCAAGTTGACCAGCATAATACAGCTCAGGTGGGTAATATGCTTCATGGTTACCAGAATACATTGTTTATTTAATCCTACAGCAGTTCTATGAGAAACTGTCAGTCTTCACAAATTAGAAAACAGATTTGTGTGGCTTACCTCTCACAGGCAACACTTAAACGGAGTGAGTGTGCAAAGATCACTCAGGGCTCTTGTTCAAATGCAAATTCTTGTTCATTCGGTTTGGAGTAGGGCCTGAGAATTAGCATTGCTAATTATCTCTTTAAGTGATGTTGATGCTACTAGTCATTGACCACACTGAGTAGGAAGGATACAGAGAGGACAGGTAAATCTCATAGCAGTAAAAAGTAGAACAGAGGATACTAGAGGCTGGGAAGAACAGGAGGAAGGGAGGGATGGGGGAGATTTTTAAAGGATACAACATTACAGCTAGATAGGAGGAATGAGCCCTACTTCTACAGCACTGTAGATGACAGTAGTCAACAATAATACATAATTTCAAATAACTAGGAGGATATCGAATGTTACCAACACAAAGAAATAATGTGTTCAAGATGATGGATAATGACCACTATATATGTATCAAAACATCACTACCCCATAATATGTACAACTAGCATATGTTACTTTAAAATTAAAAATTGAATATAATGTTAAAAAAAGAAACTGACATTGGGAACATCGGCTTCAGAAAAATTTAAGTGCAACGACTCATTGTAAGAATTTACCTGGGGGCAACCCCTTCAGATCCCCTTTCACTGTGGGAGCTTTTCTGTCTTCTCAATAAATCCTGCTTTCTTAAAAAAAAAAAAAAATTAACCTGGGAAATGAATATGTTGAAAATATCCTTATAAGTTATTGTAAAACTGATTTCCAAATCATTATTACCCAGTTGTTTTAAGACAGGCTTCACAGAAAAAGCAGGTGGGAGGATTCAGTAGTGACAACCATGATCAATTATATTTGGACAATGTTAAATCCTCTAGGCCTTCTTTAGAGATTTGCAATGCACATTTATTAAAAGTTCTGAAACTCCTATCATTAAAATATAAACACACTAAAAACCCTGTTGAGCTCCAACCAGCACTTCCTTAACTGACCACATAATCCTTTTTTGACAAATACTCCACTAATATCATACTTAACTAATGCTCCAAGGAACACATATTAGAAAACACTGTTATAAATTAACTAGTTAAATAAATACTTTTGTTCCTTGCAGTTTTTAAACTCTTATACATCATCCTTCCACTTAATGATTTGGGAGGAAAATTCACCATTTTGTAAAATTTTGATGAAGAAAGAAGACCACAGGGAATGCTGAATTGCCACCCAAATTCATGGGTCTGATACTCCTGGTGCTGGGAAGGCACCCTTCTTTTAAACTTCAGTGGGTCAGTCATTTGTCCTTTAACACATGGCTGTAATTAACTTCTGTGTGAGGAACTGTCTTTAGCACCTTGGTAGCATCAAATAAAACACAGTCTCTGTCTTTAACATTGGGAGAAGGGAAGCCTGAAAATAACTATAACTTGGGACACCAGAATGGAAAGAAGAAAGCTGATGCAGTTTTGGAAAGGAATAGATCATAGACAGTCAAAGGATCAGAAGAGGCAGATAGCCTGTAAGTGGGAAGGTTTTGACAGATGGGGATGGAATGGGGTGAGAATAAGGTAATTGCACAACTTACCATCCAAACCCACATGCTTGTAAAAGTGAAAAGGGCTGGTGTTGATAATTACTCCAGGAAAACAGGCATAAACTGGTCAATCCAGGTTACAGGGAAGAAATGAGCTGGTTCATTTGCAGAGACTCTGAAGAGGGACAGAGAATAGGGAATGACCTGGTCAGGCTAGGACTTTAGGGGGGTGATCTGGAATCCTGCTACCTCTGGACCTCATCTTCTACCCTCAGAATGAGGGGGTAGACATGACAGACTTTGGCACCTGACTGTACATGAAAGGAAAAGTGGGGAATCTATGATACCAAGACAGCATCCTCCAAACTGTATTCCTCAGAAATGCTCTTCAGAAAGACCATTGTTCCAGATGTTGATCAAATCCATTGAGAAACACTCTGATCTGGACCTCTTCTTGGTGAGTTATGACCCATGTCAGGAAATTCAAAGTTATGAGAAGTCCAGCTGTAAACAAACTTTTTAAAAACTTGATTTATGACAGTCTTTATGTTTGGCAGTGGACGCTTTTTTTTTTTTTAGACAAATGAATACCTTTGAACATGTTGCTGCAGTCAGCTTTTACCAGCTGACAAGAACTGATTAGTTTTTCCTAATTTGTGAGCCACAATCATTCGTAGCTTGAAATAAACTATGGTGAGACTGTGTACACCATGGATCAGCAAACTCCTGCCTGCCTGTTTTTGTATGGCTATAAGGTAAGAATGGTTCTCACACTTTGAAAGGAGAAAAAAAGTAGAAGATATTATTTTGTGACGTATATGACAGTCATATAAAATTCAAATTTTAGACCGATCGATAAAATTTCATTGAAATACAGCCTTGCTCGTTCACTTAGGTATTGTCTGCAAGGACTTTTACCTACTACAGCAGTTAAGTAGTCGTGGCAACATAAGCCATGTGGCCTGAAAGGCTAGCATATTTACTGTCTGGTCCTTTACAGAAAAAGTTTGCCCATCTCACTGATTGACACCATGGAAACCAGCAAATACTGCAAACATGGCTCTGGGGTAGGGAAAAATTACCAGCACACTACTGAAACCTACTAGTCTAAGATTTCTAGCCAGGTGGCTGGGGAAATGTGGTAATGCCACAAGCAGAGAAATTAGAAAGATGATTTGGTTAGGGAATGAGGCAGCAGCTGGTCTGGGTTGTGACAATTTGAGAGGCTGAGCCTACAAATAAAAATTGTAGAACCACCCACACAAAGATGAGTCCAGGAAATGTGGGCTGAGGAGATCTGAAGGTAAAGCTTTCATGCATACCCATGTTTGGGGAGTATGGTTGAAGATAAAAAAATAAAACGACACCAGGAGAACTAGGTGTTTTGGGTAGGTTGTGAGAAGTATTTGAAGGAAGGATGAGAAAATCCATACAATTTGGTGTTTATGGGTAGGTTTTTGTGTATGATTTGAGCCAGATTTCAAGACAATTAAGGGACAGTGAAGAGAGAAAGTTCACAAGCATGGACCGGTTTTTTCAAGAAGTGGACAGCGGTGAGGAAAGCTTAAAGGAGAAGCTGATTTTTAAAGATGTATTATCCGAACAGCCAACAGATACATGAAAAAATGCTCAGCCTCACTAGTCATCAAAGAGATGCAAAGTTAAACCACACTGAGATACCAACTAACTCAGGTCAGGATGGCCATCATCAATAACTCAAAAAAACAACAGATACTGGAGAGGATGCAGGGAAAAGGGAACACTTTTTTTTTTTTTTACACTGTTGGTGGGAGTGTAAACTTGTACAAGCTCTGTGGAAAATAGTTTGGTGATTCCTAAAAGTTCTAAAAAAATCAACCTTCCATACAACCCGACAATCCTCCCGCTGGAATATACCTGGAGGAACTCAAATCACTCTATAAAAAAGATACCTGTATACGCATGTTTATTGCAGCATTGTTCACAATAGCAAA
>CAUYQG010120914.1:0-33127 GCA_963574415.1 Tarsius wallacei | reverse complement strand
ACAGAAAACAACCTACATCTGACTCAGGTCCAGTTGCGTTCACTACTGAACTTATTGAAAAATAATGTTAATTCTTCCAATCCATGAGCATTGACTATTTTCCCATTTGTTTGTGTCTTCTTAGATTTCTTTGAGCAGTGTCTTATAGTTCTCATTGAAAAGGTCTTTCAGATTAAAATCTCTTGACAGAGAAAAGGAAAGCCTATGTTTCAAGAAGAGTAAAGAGATACACTCTATCGAATGCTGCTAAAGGTTAAGTAAGATGGGACTTCAAAATTCCCTGTGGATTTAGCAACATGGAAATTGTGGTGTGATGGTCTGCTGTTCCTAACAGGTAATGTGAATGGAAGATATATTCGGTCGGGCTGATGCATGATTAGAAGAATGAAAACTAACCTGAGGAAATGTAGATTGCAGGCATGAAATTAATTTTTTGAGAAATTTAACTGAAAAGAATAGGAAAAGACAAAAAAGGTATTTCTGGGACATGGAAATTTTGGGGGGCCAAAATTTAAGATTGAGTTAAGATTGATTAAGAGTTGGGAAACAGAGAGGGACAATTGTCAGAAATAATTCTCAAGTCTCTTGCATGAATGATTAGATGAGTGATAGTGGTGTCTACTAAAAAGGAGAACTATAGGAAAGGCTGCTTTGTGGGGTAGAATATGGATAAAAAAGTTTGGACATGTTGAGTTTGTAGTGCCTATAAAAACACCAAATAAAAATAGTCTGTCAAAAGATGGAATGGGGCTCAGAAGAGAATGTGGCATCAAAGATAATAATATAGAGAGAGGCAGCTCTGTATTATACATGGTAATTAAAGCCATGAAATAGTAGATGTAATACCAAAGAAGAGCATATAGAGAGAAAGCCAAAAATCAAATCCTGAAGATCTCAGTCATTTTTTTTTAAATCACAAGAAAAGAGAAGACAGGAAAGCAGTAACCAGAAAGATAGGAGGAAACCAGAAGTCCCTGTCTTGAAAAACCAAGGATGGAAAATGCCTAAAGAAGAAAACTGTCAATTTACATCAGATGACTCTGACAGGTCAAGTGAAATGAGGACTGAAAAGTGTTATCGAGTTTATGGACATGTAGGTCCTTGAGGCACTCAGAGCCATTTGACTGTAGGGTTAGGGTTAGTATGGAAACCAAATTTTGGGAGTTAATAGGATGTAGAGAAGAAGAAACAGAGTATGTAGACAAACATTTCAAGAAGTTTGTAAAGAGGTGCAGAAGTAAGTAAATCTGAGAAGCCTATAGGACTGTGCTGGTCATAAATACTATGTGACTTATCATATTCCTTTGGTGCTCCCTGTCTCCCAGATGTTTGGGCCCAGTGGAAGTCAACCAACAATGTTTGGCCAACACAGGTTCTTGTCTGAGCTCAACTTGCCCTCCAAACACCAGGTTCTCCCTCTGGGCCACTTTTATTCAGCCAAGTTGACCAGCTGCACCTCTGCATTTTTGCCTTCTCATGTCATTTCTTGAGCTTTGATGAATCATAACCACACTGACAGATTCCAGTGTGGAATCTGGCATCAAAAAGTACTGTAACACAATTTTCAGAAAAGCAGAGAATTTAACTCCTTGAGGGACACCCTGCCCAGTAGAGTACAAGAGCTAGGAGAGAGCCAAGCAAATCAATTCCCTCAATTTTCTTTCTCTCCAGGACTACTAAGGGCACATTTTGTTTTTCTTGCAGGCTGCCTGGAAAAATGGCAAATGTCAATCTGTCATATCAGTTGAACGAACTGCTGTACACTTTAAAGCTTTTAGTAAAGTGGTAGCTATTTGGTAGCACCTCATTTAGTGTTACTTTACGTTCTTCCTTACCTTACATTTTTTTCCTCTTAAATAACGAAGGCATTTATATTTTAATCTTTGCATCAGGTTTTCTAGTTTATAGTGAACCTGAGCTAATTTTTTTTTCTTTTTTTTAATATGGGAAAGACTTGAACATGTTTAATTACTGATAAGAAGAATCTAGTAGGGAGGAAAATGTTGAAGATGCGGGGGAAAGGGAGAATTATCACTGGGGTGAAATTCTCAAGTAAGGAGGAGGGATAAGCTTTCTAGAACACATGGAAGGTGAAATTAAGTTTTATTGAGCTGTAATTAATGTCAAGCTCTCTTTATGGTGATAAGAGTACATTCTTATTCATTTATTTATTTTTTACCTCACACCATGCACACCATCTGTTGAAATAACTCTTATCATTGTCTTCAAGTTGCAGATGGAGAAACTGAGGCCTAGCACTCCCAAGGAATTTCCCCAAGTCATATAATGTAGGTAAAGGAGAAAGAATTATATTTCAGGCATCTGTTTCTAGAGACAGTATTCTCACTCAGTGTATTTTTCTGCCTATCTTTCAGTAAATAGGGATACCTTCCTCCATTATGATAAGAAGAAAGGATGAGAGGTTGAATGCAGTTACAGATTTGAAGATGTTTGTGATTTGCAGTAGATTATACTGTCAGCAAAGAGTGAATGGAAGAAGGATGTGTTGGAAACTTGACAGCCCTATAAAAAATTAGAAATCACTTCATCTATAGCCTGGATTATTGCAATATCCTCCTGCCCATTCACATTGCCATTTCCTTCATCTCTTCTCGGTCTGTTCTCAACACAGCAGCAGAGTGATCCCATTAAACTCAAGTGAGATCATATTGCCCTGCTCAGACACACTAATGACTTCCCAACTTGCTCAGGGTAAGAACCGAACAATTCTCAAGACCTGCACACAGTTACCCAGGCCTAAGTGCCATCACAAACAAACTCATCACAACAAGCACTACATTATTCAATTCCTTCCCTACCTGTCTCCTCTTCAATCTCATTTCCTATTTCTCTCTCTCTCTTGTTTACTCAGCTCCAACTTTCCATGAAAACACAAGTTGTGCTCTCTGTGTCATTGCACCTACTATTTCCTCTGCCTGGGATAGAGGATTCTTTCTCCAGATGTCCAAATGTCTGGTTTCTACATATCTTTTAGTACATGCCCAGACATTGCCTCTCAGAGAACCCTTTCCTGGCTTCCAACTGTCCTACCAATAGTTCCTATCTCCTTCTCTTCTTTACTATTTTCTTTTTAATACTTATAATTATCTATTATATAAGTATATCATATACCTTATTTTTTTTTTGTCTGTCTTTCTCACTGGAATTTAAATCTTCTCAAGGAAAGAGCTTCTTACCAATTTGTTTTTCAGTGTTGATTCTTTAGCAGCTAGTACAATGCCTGACTCATAGATGACTAATAAATATTTGTCAAATAAATGAATCTTGGGAGAGCCAGGTGCTTAGCACAATGTACTGAGCTGTCTGGGTAATTCAAGACACCATGTTGAGGATGGTGACCATAAATATGTATATATAACTTGGTTAATTTTGAGGTCAATGTTGCTTCTTTTTTATTACAGACTATGTTCTACAATTATGTCCATTTTTGGTTTATTAACAGCATATGATGGAATCAGTTGTGGTGTTTACTAAAATTGAAGATTCTAGTCAGATACTAAAACTTGTGCATGTTCCTAAAGCAGAAAACTTTGTGTTCTTGTTCAGTCTTTTCACTTTTGTTTTAAACAAATTTATAATACCATTGCTTGGTTATACACTTTACATTTTTATAATTCAGTTGAAATGCTATAGTTCTTAATTGCTAGGGTATAGGCATGGGGGTGGTATGTTTTTCTTACACCAGAATTTGCCCCGGTCATGTCTTTTCTTTCTTATGTTCTACCTTAGGCAAAAACTTGAACTTCTTTTTATGAATTATGTATCTTTAGACTGACAAAAAGTAATAATAAGCCAATTTAGAGGGCTTTAAAATTCAGAATGGAGTTATTTATTGTTAGATATATAAATACTTTAAATAAAATAAGTTGTTTTTATATCAATAAGATGAGCTTAAGTTCAGACCTTAATTTATACATCTGTTTTTTTTTCCCCATTTAGAAAAACCTTGCATTTGTTGGCAGATATATGAATTTGCAGCTTTAGATGTTCTATCTAGTTAGCATTTAGGGTTACCAACAAGGCTTGGAGTCCTGATATGTAAGTTAGTACATTTTCGTCTAATTTTCTACTCCAAAGAAATGGCAAAGATTGAGTAATTAAGTGTTAGAAGCTTTCTAATTGAGACAAACAGGTCTTCTAGTACAGCAAAAAAAGTCAGACAGAGTCATATTAGAGAAGACAAAAGTTAAAGGAGAAATTCTAATGAGAACTTAGATAAAATGATCTTCAACAGATTAATGACATTGACACAAAACACCGGTTTGTTTGTTTGTTTTTGTTTTTGAACTTTGCTGGGTACAGCAATCTCTGAGGTGTTTGCTAAATCTAGAATACTCAGGGTCTAATGTATAAACATCTCTAAGACTGAGGTCCTGGAATCTTAAATTTTAGTAAGCACCACAACTGATTCCAGCATATGTTGTTAATAAACCACAAATGGACAAACATAGTTGTAGAACATAGTCCATAACAAAAAAGAAGCAACACTGGCCTCTAAATTAACCAAATTAGTGAAAGTCAGATGCTGAAGCTCCTGCACGTTCCTAAAGCAGAAAATTCTATGTTCTTGTTCAGTGTTTTCACTTTCGTTTTAAACAAATTCATAATACCATTGTTTGGTTATTCACTTTACATTTTATAATTGAATTGAAATGGCAATTAGAAGAGGAAAAGATGCCTGGCAAAGCCGGGGAAACTGAGGTCTAATAACAAGAACTAACGGCTGAGTCTATCAGGGAATTAGGAAAACAACTGTTTCCAAAAGCACACACAAGCAGAGAAAGAATTGCAGTCTAGGACCCCTTTAGGGAGGGATAAACAGATTTCAGTCACTCCAGAGGGCATTCCTGCATTACAGACTAATAATGTCCCTGAGTTAATAATGAAAGATTAAATTGCTCTTAGTATTCTCTGTTTAAGACTTCAGGGAAGTACAATGAGTCTTACAAAGACATAGATGCACAGAAGTAATATTGGATATAGATTAGAGTAAATTTCAGTTACTTGGGAAATTAACAGAGGAAGAAAAGTTTATTCCACAGATAAATGAGACACTCACATACTTTCCATGTGGACGTGGTTAAATAATCTTCTTCTGTTGGACCTGGGGCTGGCCGAGCACAGGAAGTGGTCTGGCGGGTGGTAACAGAGTCTATATTTAAGGTACCAGAAATTGGAGAATATTCTTGCCTGAGACAGTACAGGGCAGTGGAGGTCAGAGAGAAAAGCCACATCCCTGTGCATCAGAGTGCTGCAGCTCTAAGTGCAGTCTGGGATTGCTATATCAAGATACGTAGTTGGTGTTGAAAAGTTGAGAGGAGGAGTTCAAAAGCAGGTTCAAAGTATTTTTTATTATACAATAACAAATATTAAAACACACAAATGTGTTTTTAAATCATTGCATTTTGATACTGTTTTAATGATGCAAAATTTGCATGTAATAAAGTACATAATTTTTGAAAATGTATACATCCATCTGATCAAAATATATAATATATCCATCACCCAGAAAAGCTATCTCTTGTACTTTCAAATTAATTTTTATACCCTAGGCAACTGCTCTTTCAATTTCTATCACCATAGATAGCTTTGCTTGTTCTTGAACTTAATATGATAGAAGCAAACATCATATACTCTTTTGTATCTAGATCCTTTTCTTTGACATAGTGCTTTTGAGATTCATTTCATATTGTTGCACCTATCAACGGTTTGATATTTTTTGCTGGTAAATAATATTCTTTGTATGGATATACTATAATTTGTTTATTCTCCTATTGATGATCATTTGAGTTGTTTCTAGTTTTTTGCTACTATGAAAAAAGCAACTATAAAAGTATATACGTGTGTGTGTGTGTGTGTGTGTGTGTATAGTTTTTTTTTTTTTGAGTTGGAGTCTCATTCTGTCGCCCAAGCTGGAGTGCAGTGGCACACTCACGGCCACCGCAGCCTTGATCTGCTGCGCTCAGGCAATCCTTCCACCTCAGCCTTCCAAGTAGCTGAAACTACAGGCGTGAGATACCATGCCCAGCTAATTTTTTTATTTGTTGTAGTGACAAGGTCTCGCCAAGTTGCCTAGGCTGGTCTCAAACCCCTGACCTCAGGCAATCCTCTCGCCTTGGCCTCCCAAAGTGCTGGGATTACAGGTTTGAGCCACTGTACCTGGCCTAAAAGTATATTCTTATACAAGGCTTTTGTAAACAAGATTTCATTTCTCTTAGGTAAATAGCTAGGTGTAGAATTGCTATTAACTTTCTAAGAAATGATCAGGTTTCCAAAGCAGTTGTAGCATGTTATGCTCTCACCAACTCCACGTCTTTGCTATAATTTAGTGTGATGTTACTAGTTGTTTTAATTTTAGCCATGTGAAATGTCTATGAAATGGTGTGAATGTGAAATGCATTTACCTGATAATGAATGATGTTGGACACATTTCTTTCGTGAGTGCTTATTCCTCACTTATATATATTATTTTGTGAGGAATCTATTCATGTTTGTGGCAGATGCATTTTCCTAAATGATAATAATAAAAATAGGCACAAAAATGTCTCCCACAACACGTTTCCTTTATAATTCATTTTTGACATTCCTACCTTTAGGTGGTTGGGTGGTTAGATGCCTGTTACTTCATCTTAAAAATGGGTGAAGATTTGTGCCTGTCTTGACTGACAGCTTATGTTGGAGGCAATGCTAATGACTTCAGAGGCTAGATTACAAAAGCGAAGTGCTTCATCTAGTTCTTTGTAAATGTCTTTCTTGAATACCAGCCATCATGCACTTTGAAAACCTATGCCACTTTGTGGAAGGGTTCAAGTGGATAGGAGCCCACAGTCAACACCAACCAATAATATGTGAGTATTCTGTCCTAGAAGTGGGCCTTCTAGCCCCACTTGGACCGCTCTACCTGATACCAAGTAGAGCAGAGAAACTTCCCCACTGAGCTTTACCCAGTTTGCAGATCAGTGAGCAAAATAAATGATTGTTATTGTATTGAGCCACTTGTCTACAGGATGGTTTGTTATGCAGCATTAGAAATCAGAACACATTTTGGTTATTGCATAACAAAAACTAAAATGTGACATTTGCTTTTTGACTAAATGATGAGAGAAAGATAAATGGTAATAGTAAAATCCCAAGGACTTCAAACAGAAGTCTAAGAAAACCTAGAAGGCTGCAATGTAATGTGAGGGAAAATATCACTGGAACCTGGACTCTTGCAATGTATTAGTGAGATATGTAAGATATGTGGACATACTGGCATCTGAGGTAACTTGTAAAATAGACAATTTATCAAATTGATCAAAGTACCAAATGAACTCCTTGAGCAATTCATCAGAGGTTGGCAAGCTTTTCCTTTATTTACAAAAATGAATGTTGCTATAGGGGATATGACTGGTGTGTCCCTACCAAAACTCATGTTGAAATTAGATCCCCAATGTGGCAGTGTTAGGAGGTGTGGCTTAGTGAAAGGTGTTTGGGTTATGGGGGTAGATATCTCATGAATAGCTTGGTGTGTTTTGTTCTTAGTGAATGAATTTTTGATATTGGGAGACTGGATTCATTTCTTACAGGAATGAATTAGTTCTCAAGAGAGTGGTTGCTATAAATCTAGAACCTCCTCAGGTTTTCCCCTCTTTACATGTGCCTGCTTTCCCTTTGATGTTCTCCAACATGTTGTGACACAGCAGGAAAACTCTCACTGCAAGCCAAGATCATGCCCTTGAACCTCAGTCTGCAGAACTATGAGTTAAATAAATGTTTCTTTATAAAATACTCAGTCTCAATTATTCTTTAATAGCAACACAAAATGGACTAAGACAAACACTATCCCACAGGATATAGTCTGCTCACTCATCATACAGTTAAGGAGATTTCCAGGCAGAATATTGAAAGGATCTTCTGATTTATCCTTGTGGTCTGTGATAGAGTACAATAAAAGAAAGACGAGTTAAAGAATATGATGTTCAACACAAAGTAGCCAGAGCCTGCAAGAGTTGAAAATACGATTCCTTGTTCCCTGCCTCTCCAGACGGCAGAAGATTCTCGAAGTAAGAAAAAAATTCAGGGAAAAGGCCAAATCCAGGGTAATAATTTAAAATTCATTGTTAAGAGCTCAGGAAGATGATGCTTCATAGACTCTTTTATTTTTATTTTTATTTTAGTTGGAGTCTTACTCTGTCACCCATGCTGGAGAGCACTGGCATGATCACAGCTCACTGTAGCCTTGATTTCCTAGGCTCAGGCGATCCTTCCCCTCAGCTTCCTTAATAGCTGGGTCTACAGGCATGTACCACCATGTCTGGTCATAGAATCTTTCAAATAAAAAAAAGTATGAAGCCATCAGCTGCAGAGAAAGATTTTCAGGAAGCAATAGTTGACCCCAATCAAGAAAGTAGCAACATTTAACAAGGGAGACTTCAGAACTGCTATTGATAGGTGACTGATATGTGTGACCCTTTCCCTGTTCCCCTCTTTTTGAATATCAATGTCTATAGCAGTTGATGTCTATGCCTGTTTCACTAGTACACATTGGGTGTGTATGGGGAATGTTACTTGCTTCTTTAGTTCATGTATCATCATATTAAAGGGAATCATATGTAAGAAGTTAAAAAAAAAAAGCATCTTGTCTGCACTGGTACTTGAATTAGATAGCAAGATCCTAGACTTAGAAATTGAGCCTGATGACGTAATGGATGAGATATTTGAGGGTTTTTGAAAGGAGGCTAGTGTATTTTAGATGAGAAATATAAATAATTTGTGGCTAGAGGGTGAATTGTGGCAGTTTTAAAACCTGGCCCCCAAATACTTTTACACTTCTTCTGTTAAGTCATAGATTCTATAGCCCCTTCCATTGAATTTAGACTCTGTGATTACTTCACCAATCCATTTTAGCAAAAGAAACATTGAGCCAGCTTCTGAGCCTAGACTTTAACCCACAGCTCCCATTTCCACTTTCTCCTGGAGCACTTACTCTTGGAACCTAACCACAGCAGCCATATGAACAGACCTTGTGTGCTATGTTGTGCACAATAGTCCCTTATGAGACACTAGTCTCCATCCAGAGGCAAGTTCCAGACATGTAAATGAGTAATACTCCTAGGCATTGAGTTATCCTCCACCTTCATGTCATCTGAGCTGTTCTGCATTCAACAGATATTTGCTATCCCCTCTGAGCCTTGCCCAAATTGCAGATTTGTGAGCAAAATAAATGATTGCTTTTGTTTTACACTGTTAAGTTTGAGATGGTTCATTACTCAGTGATAGACAACTAGAACTAAGTTTTTTGTTAATTTAAAATAATGGGTTGCTTTTTTTTAATGGTTTGTGTGAGTCTTTTATATATTCAAGATATAAGACTTTGTCAGATATATGTACTGAAAATATTTTTTACCCATCTATTACTTGCCCTTTCCTTTTTGAAATTATTAGTTTTGTTCAACAGAAGTTTTTAGTTTTGATGTAGTGCAATTTATTTTCTTTTTCTTTTATGGTTAGTACTTTTTGTAACATTTTAAATGAAGCTGCACCTACTCTAAGTCAATGAAGTATTTTTATGTTTTTTCCAAAAGCTTAAGAGTCTGGGTTTTCATATTTAGACCTATAATCCATCTGAATTTTTCTTTTCTTTCTTTTCTTTTTTTGGGGGGTATGGTATACAGTAAGTGCTGAAATTTGTATTTTTCTATGTGTTAGCTAGTCATGCCAGCGTAATTTATTGAAAATATTTTTCTTTCCCAACTGAATTGTCTTGGCAGCCTTGTTAAAAATTGTATAACGCTCTCTTCTATTTTGCTGGCCACTTTGTCTGTTTTTCAGGCTAGCATGATTAATGTGGCCTTATAGAAAGTCTTGAAATCAGGTAGTGAAGTTCTTCTAACTAGGCTCATATTTTTAAAGATTGCTTTGGTTATTCAAAATCCTATGTATGTCCATATGAATTTAAAATCAATTGTTGACTTTTTATAAAAGAACCTATCAGAATATTTGATGATATTGAATTGAATCTACAGATCAAGCAGATAACTCTCAACAATAGTTTTCCAACCTCTGACCATAGTTCCTTTCTTCGTTTATTCAGATCTTCTTTAATTTTTTAAATGAATATTTTATAGTTTTCAATATGAAATACTTTTAACATATTTTGTTAACTTTAATCTTAAGTATTTTATATTTATTATACTACTATAAGTGGATTTAAAATTTACCTTTCTAATTTACTCCTCTTGGCATAAACAAATACAGTTGACTTTTGTATATTAGTTCTGCATACTGTGATCTTGTTAAAATTATTTCAGTCTTATGAGCCTGTTCTGTGGGTTTCTTAAGACTTTTCTGCATAATCTGCTAATAAAGAGATTTTTAACTCTTTCTTTACTCTTTGCCAGATTGAGGAAAGTCCCTTTGATTCTAAGTTTAATTAATGTGTTTTGTTGCATTTATTGAGGTATATTTTTTCCTTTGTCTTCCGAATATGGTGAACTATGCTGGCGATTTTTGACTATCAAACCAACTTATATCCCCAAGATAAACCCTACTTGTTAATAATGAGTTATCCTGTTTATGTATTGCTGAGTTATGTTTGCTTCTGTTAAGGATTTTTGTCACTATGTTTATAAGAAATAATTGATTCTAGTTGTTTATACCTCTAACATATTTGTCAAGTTTTGGTAACAGACCCAAGCATGTCTTGTAAAACAAGTTTGACTATGTTTCCTCCTATAGTTTCCAAAAGGGTTTGAATATATTTGTTATTATTTCTTCCTTAAATATTTGGTAGAAAACACCAGTGAAACCATCTGGATCTAAAATTTTATTTTTTGCAAAGTTTTTTTTTTAACAAAATTAACCACTTAAATATATATATATATATATATATATATGATGCTTCCTATTTCTTTTTTACCTGTCTTGAAAAGTTCTGTTTTGATAAATTTATTTATTTAGATTGTTAAATTTATTGGCCCCAAGTTCTTCCTAACATTCCCTTATTATCTGTAGAACCCATAAGGATAACACCTTTTTCATTTCTATAACTGGTAATTTGTGTATGTATGTGTGTTTCCCTCCTTAATAAATTCTGCTATTGTTTTTTTAAAAATTTATTTACCTCTTTAAAAGGAAAACAGTTATCAACATTGCTAATTTCTGAACATTATACTTTTTACATTTCATTAGTTTATTTTTATTATTGTTTTCTTTCTTCTTAATTTTGGTTTGATCCACTCCTTCTTTCTGTTTTCACTTCTTGAGTTGGACACTTATAAAACCATACCCTACAGATTTTGATGTATTGTATTTTATCATTATTCAGTTCACAATAATTTTAAAATCCATTGTGATTTCTTCTTTGATTCCCATGTCATTTCAAAGTGTGTTATTATTTAATTTCAAAATGTCTAGGAAGGGGTGTTAGATATACCATTAAATTTTAGTAATTTTGGTTTAATTTTGTTCAGAGACTACATTCTGAATAATTTTATTATTTCAAAATTATTGATACTCATTGTATGTATATGATTTAGTTCAGTGAGCAACCTATGTCCACTGGAAAATAATGTATGTTCTGCGGTTTTTGAGTGAAATGTTCTTCAAATGTCAATTAGTTCAAAGTAACTGGTAACATTATGAAGTCTTCTATATCCTTCTTGATTTTTTTTTTTCTATTAATTAATGAGAATTGAGTATTAAATACTCCATCTATGATTGTGGATTTATCTGTATTTTTCTCTTTACTTTCAGTTCTTGCATGTGTATAGAATTGCAAATTCTTCATAAATAAGTGATAATTTTATTATTATGCAATATCCCTATTTATTTATGGTAAACTTTTTTTGAATTTATTTTGTCTAATGTTAATACAGCTATTCCAGCTTCTGCAAGCTTACTGTTTTCATAGTGTATCTTTTTCCATCTTTCATTTTTAATATAACTGTATTTTAAAGTTAAAATGAATCTTTTGCAGTCACATTTTACTTAGGTATATTTTTTCTCCTTTTACATTTTCTTGAAAATTCTAATAACTCAGTAAAACAAATATAGATATAAGTACTTTATGAATGGGGAAACTGAGGTCGAGAAAATTTAAGAATCTGTCCTACTCCTTAAACTGTGGTTCTCCAGCTTCCCATACTTTAAGCAATATTGAAAACCATTTGATTTATCAAAAGTGAATCTGACCTAAAACAATGACTATAGCATAGGTTAGTGAAAAATGCTTTGTGGTCTTCTATCAGCCTTATATTTTCAGTTTCAACTGGAAATTTTGCCATATTCACAGCAAAATATAACTATTAAATCTAACTTCAACCTATCTTCTTAGCTCCAATTTATATTTACAGTGTTCTTTGGGAAATTCCTGTTTAAATGGACTGTAGATATCACAAATGAATAATTCTATTTTCAATCCCATTTTGTTTTATGAAATCTTTTTCTGTTCAGCATTTTGGCTAAGACATCTTTTACTTTTTCTTTTGTATATATTTCTTCTATCTAATTAGTCAACAAGTTATTTTTCTTTCCACTTAAAATAGTTCTGGAACTCATCTCTCCTTTTCCAAAACATTAAGCGTCACCTTCTCAGTTGTGAAATATTGCATAAATGTCTTAATTAGTCTTCTACTTCCAGCCGTTTTCTCCTCCAAAATCACAATGACAATCAGAGTCATTCAACAACATTCAACCAAATCTATAAATATTTTAGTAGCTCTGCCAAAAAAAATTCACTATCTGCTCTCTAATGTTTGCATGATGAAGCCTCTCTAAATTTGGCAGAGATCAATTTTCTCTGCCATTCCCAAAATTTGCCATGGCATTCATTACATATTATGTATTTACTCTTTCTACTGACTGGAATATTTTCTCTCTGTTTGGTTATGCCTATCTATCTATCTATCTATCTATCTATCTATCTATCTATCACTTATTTTTTGAATTTCATATAAATGTGACTCTTTTGTCAAGTTTTCCGTATCCCCTCAGCCCCAGAGTTAGTTGCTCTCCTCTTTGCATTTTATTATTTTTTCTTATATCATAGACTCTTTAATTTTCTCTTCCACCATTATTTTATCTTATTTTAACGTTACAAACTTGTAATATATATTTATAATACTGAATACCAGATACTTGCTTATAATAACTATCTATAATAACAACATAAAACAAATTTGCTTCTCATATATGTATTTATGTGATATACTGTATATTTATATTTACTGACAGGAAGGTCAAGTGGGTCACATCATACTATAATCTTATTGTTTCCACTGAATGAATAAATCTATACTAATTTTTTGAGTGAATGTATGTGATGCCATTCTGAAACAAATAATGTTCAGTAAAGTACCATTGCACCAGGTATTTCATATCAATGGTGTTTTAATCTCACCTATACATTGTAATAACTTTTTTGATGTCTCCAAATATCCTGTGAATTATTTGAGAGAATTATTTATTTATCTCTTTTTTATCTTCTAGCATGGTAACTAGCACATAGTGGGCTCTCAGCAGTGATTTTTAAAATAAAAATTTTAAAAATTTTATAACTATGGAAGCCAAGACTGAAAAGACTGCATGCTATAAAACTATAAAGGGAAAAGGAATTTCTTTAATAGTTATTTTAGAGATGGGCCACTGAGTTGAATAGACATGGTGGCATGAAGGGGCTTGGGAAATAAGACAGATCCATGCAAAGAATCTCATTAAATGTTTAATCAAAATTTCATGATCTGTGTAGGGAATTGAGAAGGCACCCTGAGAAATCATAAAAATTAATTTGGAGGGGAATTAAGAAATGGAAACCCATAGTGCTGTGTAAGTGATTTTGAGTCCTATAAAACTCTCTGAAGGTGTTTTAGGAAACAAAGCGTCAGTCTTGGCATCTCCTCGTATTTGAGATGCCTGGAATTATTATCTCACACTTTTGGCTATCTCAAAGGAAACAAAACAAAAGTGTATGTTTGGGTCAGGTTTTAATTTTCCAGACTGAAAAATTTAATTACTATCTACCCAGACACAAATCTTGTCTTTTTCTCTTTGATCAGAAGGAGCTAATCCTTCTAGGCTTGAATGATGGTAATGGCAGTGTGGAAAGGTGCTATCCTAAAGAGTATTTTAGCATTTGTGCCATTTTAATTCTCTCTTCTGCCTATCAACTTTAATTCATGGTGGAGATGTGCAAATTTCTCCAGCTTGGTTTTCTGCTTTATTAATAGTAAAAATAATAAAATACTAACTAAGATATAAAATATATACAAATATAACACCTGTGACTTTATGACTTCATGTGTAAATTGGGAAATAGACTGTGGAAAAACCATAATTAACACAGAAGACTTATTCTAACAAATTGGACAAATGCATGTGAATGTAAAATAAATACTAATATTATATAGTATTAAGGTTATAGTGTTTAAATGTTAAAAAGTTAAGTCATGGTGTTCACATAGCTAAAATGATTTATTACACACATCTTTGATAATATAATCAAGATTTCTTTAAAACATTTAAAAAAAATTTAAAGAGGTGGGGTGCAATTCAAGGTTAGGTATACAAATGTTCATTATGCAGGTACCTTTGTTGATGAGGTGTACCTCCCTTTCCCTAGGCAGATTCCCACTACTGCCTATCCCTCTTCCCCACCCCACTCCCGGCAGTTTCCTGCTACTGCCAATCCTTTTCTTATAGTATTACGATAATTGCTTAAGGTCGGCTTATGAGTGAGAACATGTGATACTTAGTTCTTTGTTTCTGTGAAAGATCATTCAGTATTATAGACTCTAAGTCCATCCAGGTTGCTGTGAAATTCATGATTTAGTTCTTCTTTATGACTGTGCAATTAAGATTTCAAACATCAACATATAATTGCTAAAGAACAGTTAGCAATAAAGACAGGTCTTTTAAAATGTTTTAAAATTTGACTGTAAGTTGACGACTACAAAATTTCAGCCTTTTCAAGTATAAAAATGTAGATAAAGACAAAATATATTCTAATGTTTCAACTAGAATCATGTTCAAGGAACTATATTCTGTGAATTTGATTTTATATTCAATATAAACTAACCATTTCTCAATAAAGAAATAGGTATTTCCATGTATCAGTCATTATGTACTATATCTTTCTTAGTTGCAAAAAATGAGATCATTACTAAAGGACACTGGACGTTTGATACTGGGGATTTAAATCAAAGTAACTGATAAATATATGCAATTTGTCAAAGTTACATTTTAAAAACATCAGAACTCAGAACTCACTAACAAATAGCGTACTATGTCAACATATGAAAGAAATGCAGAAGACTGCAGGAAACCTGAGACTAAGGGTAACTGAGAATCATCTGAATTTTTCAATAACATCCAGAAAGTATGTTCTAAAAATTTTCATGGACTGAAGACCATTAATATAAACACACTTTTTTTTTCCTTTTTTTTCTTTTTTGAGTTGGAGTCTCACTCTGTCGCCCAGACTGGAGTGCAGTGGCCACTACGGGCCACCAGACCCTCGACCTGCTGGGCTCCCGCGATCCTTCCGCCTCAGCCTTCCAAGTAGCCGGAACTACAGGCCCGCGCTATCACGCCCGGCAAATTTTTTGATTTATTGTAGAGATGAGGTCTCGCCAAGTTGCCCAGGCGGGTCTCGAACCTGCGGGCTCAGGCAATCCACTCACCTCAGCCTCCCAAGGCGCGGGAGTACAGGCTGAGCCACCGAGCCCAGCTCAGACTGTTTTTTCTGTAGAAGAAGAAGGTGAAAGATTTTGATTCAAACTTCTTAAGGCACTAGCTGGAGAAAATAATCAAGAACAGAAATTCAGATAACTTAGAAAGCACTCAAAATGGGAATTAAGAAGTTGTTCAGAAGAGTGCAATCCAAAGGGAAAAGGAGAACATACACCATTCCTTGAAATAATACCATGTGGTTATACATATGCTCTCAGATTCTTCTTAGCCAATCCGGAAAATCTTGTCGATTTTCTCCATTTTACTGATGAAGGTATTGAGATTCAGAGTGCTTATAGAACTCAGCCAATGCCATGTGACTAATATGTGACAGGGTTAGAATTCAAGCCTAGATATGTCTGGTTCCATTACAAGTATAAAGCAATTGCTTTAAACAGTTAATATATATATATATATATATATATATATATATATTGTTCTTGTGAAAGAACCAATATTTCATACTTTATGGAATAATCAGAAAAAAACCCTGTTTGTATCTTGATACTAGAAATATTTATAGTGGTAACTGATGATTCCTTCTCTCAAGCATTCAAGGGCAGTCACCTAACATGGATTTTCATAAAGTAGTTAATTTTACTATATTAAAGAAATAATGGAGAGAAACAGTCAATAATTCAAACTCCTTGATCGTTCCTCACCTTCACTGATATGCAAAGCTTCATATAACTAAGATTTCTCAAGAAATCAGGGATGTACTTAATGATATCAAAACTGGGGTAGAAAAATGAAAGTTTTTTGAACTAAGTTTTTACATTAATGCCTTCTATTTGAAAGGGAAAGGAAAAGAAATGATAGATCTGATAGTTTAGGTAGATGGTAGCAAAAAGATATAGAAAAGAGGAGAACTATTTGGCTCACTAAATAGTGGTTTATGATAGTAGAAATAATGAGATTCTGCTGGAGCAGAGACTGACCAATGTTTTTAGTTTGCAGGTTTTTGCCTTGGTACACCAGTAAATTACATTCGAATTCTCTTTCAATTGGGACCATGCAGCAAGTTCTCTCCAATGAAATATAAGAAGTGTTAGGTGTCTGGGCTGATGTGATCAAAAGTAGCACATTCTTCTCTTTCACTCATTTATTGACCTGACACTGAGTAACTAGTTAAGGACTCCAAGGTCCCAAGGAATGGTTAAGTCACTTGATCCTAGTAGTCTGGCTCTCTGAATGACTGTAAGAAACAGAAGCCTCTGTTTGCTGACATTTGAGCTTTGAAAAGAAAAATAATTTGAGGTTAAATGTTATTATAATCAGACTACTCTGACAAGTCTTCTAATAGATGGTGTACACCTTGTTCTTACTGAAAAACAAGCAAAAACAAAAACTAAGCTAATCACAGTTATAAGCTGAAATTTGAGTTCAAGAAAGATAACATGTTGATAAAGCTGGATTCAGTGAGTTCTAAAAATGTCTGGACGAATAGAAATAAAAGCAGTGGCCATTATTCTCAGGATAAAATAACAGCAAGAAGAACCATGAGTAACATTTGTTTCTTGAATTGTCTGCTTATTAAGGTACAGTTGTTTAACGTAATAAATTTGAAATTATAGAAGAAAGTGTACACTGCCTCAGGTATTACTGAGACCTGGTAGATAGAGTCCTTGGCTACATTAAGAAAATGGAATACACATTTTTATTTTAAAAACTGAACTGATTAGAAAGGCTGGCAAAATTTTATGTTCAAGAAGGTATGCTTGTCCTTGCTTTGCCTAAATTGCTCAGCAAGTTACCAATGTCTTAGGCTTAAGGACTCAGCTCTGTCCATCTAATTTCAAGCATTCTACAATCTGAACCAATGTTGTTGTATTTTCCCCACCAGATTGGACTCAAGCATGGTTTTGCTACAAGGAAAATGATAAAATGGACTTCTAGTCATCTCATCTTCACTCCAAGGCGAGCTCTAATATTTGGATGGATCATCCTATACCATTGTCACTTCAGCTTGACCCAGCCTGATCTTCCTCTGACCATTTTGGATAAGAACTCCATGTAGCTTACAACTAAGTCTTATTTAAGTTATTACAACACTAATCTGTAGGGGATGTCATGAAATTATTGTGGTAGTATGCATCTGGAAGATACTTGAGTGAGTAAAAAGGACAGAAGAGAAAAGCAATAGCAACTGTTATTGTAAGAGTTAGCATATTAGACCAGTTGGCACATTGGCATACTGCAATCAAAATGCAGGGATAAAACATCTAACTAATATATAAAGATGCAAAAGTATATTAGAAGCTTCACATATAAAGATGTCTTCTGGAAATCTTATTTCTCTTAAAGTAGAAAATCGGATACATCGTTGACTTTTCACATTGTTTATGGGTTCATCTTCTGAAAGCAACTATAGGGATTGCTACTTTGAGCATCATTAAAAAATGAAGAGCTGAGTTTTGTAGTGTAAATATTGGCACAAAAATCAAAGAAAGGAGATACACAGGGTATAGTCTGATGTGTGCACTGGTTTTAGAAAAACTGCTTCAAAATATTCACAGAAAACGTGAATCTATGTTCATAAACTTAAAAGAAGAGGGTACTCCAAAAAGGAAAGGTATCTTAAAAGAAAAAAAAAGAAAGGATAGGAATCTCTAAGACATTCTGACAGTTCAATCACAAATAATCCTGTAAAAGAAGAAGAGAGGAGTGACTTATATGGAAATCAATGTCACTATATAAGGAGTTATCTGAGAAGGCACAAATGGTGCAGGAAGAAGCACATTTCAAAGGAATAAAATAAAGAAGCATTTTAACCAGAAAATGTATTACAAAAATATTAAAGCCAGAATTAGATATGCTTTTGAAATGCAATGTGGACAACAAACATGTCTCTGTTAGTCTACGGTGTATAGAAAAAGACCATAAGGAAAGATTAGTCTTGGCCCAGATGCTGTGATGTTAAAATGTGAGAAAGGAGAATACGTCAACATTTATTTTATTTCCACTTTCCATATGAAAGACAACCATCTTCAAAGCGTGTGAGGCAATACTTTGCCAAGAAGAAGCTGGGCTTGAGGCAGGCAAGGAAGGAAAATTTAACATTTGTTAACATCTATTATGTGCCATGCATTTATTCAATAATTACTTCTTGAAATTTTCTGCACGTACGTACATGCATAAGCTCTGGATATATAACAATGGATCAGTTAAGTGAGTCTGTGCATTCAAAAAGTTTTCATCTCCAGTAAAAGTGTATACATACATTTCATGTATGACGGGGAATTTAAAAGATATCATTTTCACAGAAACAGAAATCAAGGGTCAGAGAGGGTCATTAAGGACGTAAAGTATACTTAGTGTAGACCTTGGAATGGTGACCTATGCCTAATTAACTCCAGAAATTGCATTTTCTATTTTCTCGTATGTAGCTCTCTTCTAAGTGTAAAGTACAGGTTCATATGAATTGCGTAGCAGGGCATGAAAGTAATTGCAAGTGTAGTTGTAGAATATCTCTTGGCATTTTGTAAAATTAGAAATATGGAAGCTCTAGGGTAATGAAAATGTGTAAATTCATGATTATTCAAAGGGAGAATAAATATTTTTATGTATTTATTGTCATGTATAATAATAATAATTAATATCATTATATTATAGAAATATGTATATTACAAAATCACAAATAGGCAAATCTAGTATGTTTTTGAAAGCAGACCTTCACCAATGATATATGAATGCTTAAATAATCACTAGCAAGCTGTGTGATTTCCAGAGATACATGACAGGTTTAACTTGCAAATCACTGATAGTGATTTCAAGAAAGTATTTTACCATTTAGATTAAACATTTTCATGCAAGTATTTTTGATGTCTTAATGTTTAGTGATGCAAATGAATTTATGTGTTGCTGCTGGTTGAAAGCTATCTCAAAAGATTACTGGAAGAAATGTTTTGTGTGCCACAGAACTTTCTTATTGATCCTCTTTTATACATTTTAAACTGCATCATGAACAGACATAGAGGACTATCTGGAAAAATCTTAGGTTTTGAAACTTATAAAGAATAGTATCACATTGGATTTCTGCATCAAAATGAAACTTAATTTGATAAGCCAGATATGAAATTTGGAAGGAGAAATATAAAATTTACATTGAGTTTCAAAAATTGAATATTAGCAAAGAAAAGAGGACTGTGTTTTAACATTTCTTCATGTAAAAAAAAAAACCCAAAGATTTTAGTTATTGCAGATCCAATTATCGACAAGAGTATAAGATAACTTTTCATGAAGATAATGCAATCTCAGCCTCATTTCCATTCATTGACACAACCACACAAAATATATTTTAAATGGAGCATTGCCATAATAAAATCTACCCAAAAGAGAGATACAAAGATGTGAAAGATCCATTAATATTTTAACTACTTCTGTATCTCTAGTGCTTAGCCATGAGTCTGGAACAAAATTGGCAATAAGTAAATACTTGAATTAATAAGTGATGGACAGCATGTATCCTGTGATGTAGTTAAAGGAACTGATATTTCTTCTAAAGAAAAGGTTTAATAGGGCAGCAGTGGTGGTCTTTAAGTAAAGGAAGGCCTATCATATAATAGATGAGTAACATTTTTTTCTAGTAAAAAAATTTTCTTTGTAGTATAAACATTTTTTTTTCTGGAATAGAATGAAATCTTTTAAATGATTAGAGGTATCTAAAAATGGAATGGCAGTCTCTCCAGGTGTGAGCTCCCTGCTGCTATATGCATTGAAAAGGTAAAGTATCAGGCAGGGCTTGGTAGCTCAGACTATAAATCCAGCACTTTGGGAGGCTGAGGCGAGTGGATTGCCTTGGGCACCTTGGCAGACCTCATCTCCACAGTAAATAAAAAAATTTAGCCTGGCGTGGTAGCATGCCTGTAGTCCTAGCTTCTTGGAAGGCTGTGGCAGAAGGATTGCCAGAGCCCAGCAGGTCGACACTGGGGTGGCCGTGAGTGTGCCACTGCACTCCAGCCTAGGCGACAGAGTGGGACTCTCAACTCAAAAAAAAAAAGATAAAGTATCATCAAATTGAAGGGAGATGCTGGACAGATGTCTGCTGTAAATACTTTTCATGGAAAATCTGAATCTGTACAAAATTGTGGTTGCATTTTTTTATTTACTTTCTTGTGAAGTTTCTTACTTTCTCAGTTCACTATCCCTAAAAGTGTTTTGGGGTTAGCTCTAAAATATGCCATCTAAAGAACATTGTGTTTAGTGTTTGGTGTTTAGACCATCTTCTTATTTCTCACTCTGTCATCCAGGTTGTAGTGCAGTGACACAGTCATGGCTCACAGCTGCCTCGACTTCCTGGGCTCAGGCGATCCTTCCACCTCAGTCTACCAAATCGCTGGGATTACAGGGGTACACAGTCACGCTTGGCTAATTTTTTAATTTAATTTTTTTGTAGAAACTAAGTTTCTTTTTAAAAATTTATTTTATTTTAAAGATGTGGGGTACAATTCAGGATTAGGTATTCCAAGTGGTCTTTGTACAGGTAAAGTTTGGGCCGAGCTTTGGTCCCCACTTTGCCTGGTTTGAGATCAGGTACCCTTATTAATATTATGTGCCCCCCCCCCACCATATCCTGGCAGTTTACGGCTACTGCCAATTCCTTTCTTGTAGTATTATGGCAATGTTCAGGGTCCGCTTATGAGTGAAAACATGTGGTACTCATTTCTTTAGAAACTAGGTCTTGTTGTGTTGCCCAAGTTGGTCTCAAACTCTTGGGCTCAAGCAATCCTCTCGTCTCGGTCTCCCAAAGTGCTAGGATGACAGGCGTGAGCCACTGTGCCCAGCCTAGACCATCTTTAGTTTTAAAAGGGCTACTTTTTAAGTTAATAGTTGAAACTGAAATAAATTATAAGAACAAAAGAATTGTAGTGAATTGTCATGTGAACTATGATGACTATTAGACTTGCAGAAGGCAGGACATGGCCTTCTCTGTCCTGCCCAGCTCCCTCTGCTCACCATGTCACAGTCTTCATCGTGGGCTACCATCAGCAGCAACTTTTGCATATGGCCCTTCTTTCCCAGCAGCTTGTGCTCTGTGGGGCAAAGACACCTACTATCTGACTAACCATGAGATCCCAAGAAGCTAACAGAGTGTTTAACATTGTTATGATCAATAAATACTAAAATGTGTGGATGGATTATGGAATTCTCACTGCTTCAAAATTCAGTATCATATTTTATATGTAGAATCTTTTATTTTGGAATACAGTGGTGAGAACTTTCCTAGAAGGATGCTGAAAAATTTATCTCACTGGTGGTGAAGCCATTTAAGGATCTGACTTCTTTATTTTAAAACTTACATTTGTTTTCTGTCAACTAGAATATTCTCTATTACTATATTATTACATATCTATCATTCAAGTTTATTATTTTTAGCTTTCATTTCATTGCTGTCATCAAAGGAAGAGTTTGAATACCTCTAGCATGTAGCAGTGATCACCATATGAAACAAGAATCCTTCAATCCAATTCAACAAAAATTTTCTGACAGACATTGCCCTATAGCAATAAGGAGAAGAAAATGAATAGGACACAGTCCCTGCTTTTTGAAGCTCTCAGTATTGTGAAAGAGACTACAACGATAATTCTACCATGATAATAATGTGTGAACAAAGTTGGTGCACTTAAGGGACATATCTATAAAACTAGACGGGTATAGAAGGATATATTAAATAAATCCATGTAAGGAGGAACTAATTGATTGAAATAATGGTAAAGTGGAGAGAAGCATAAGACGTTTTCATCATCTCAAAACCACAAAGGCAGACTATCGATCTTGCTGGTGAAGTAGGAGCCAAAAGTGGCATGTACTGAAATTACAGATGAGAGTTATAATCATTATTAACATTTGTTTGGTGTTTTGCTGACCACTAATCTCACAAAACTCTCCATTATCACCATTTTATAGATGAAAATCTGAAGGTAAGAGAAGTTAAGGGATTAGCCCAGAACTCCTAGCCAATAGATGATAAAACTAGGACTGCACCCAGTCATCTGTTATTGAGTGTATTTCCTTCTTGTATGAAAAAAGGTCTTCAGAGCTGCTTAATACATTGAAATAAATATTCCATGCATGTATCTCTTTTCTGTAAAATTACTTTGAGTTCAAGGATTTTTTGCATAAAAATACTATCTAAATGTGACAGATAAATTTTACATAACCACATTAATTCAACACAGGAGCACAGTCTTCTTCCCCATCCTTTTCCTTATCTACCTGTGAAATAACTTAGAAACATTGTTCAAGCTGGAAGCACACAACCTCAGCTGACATAAACAAGAAAACCTATCTGCAATGTCTTTTTCTTTCCTTCTTTTTTTTGATGGACTGAGTCGATGAATGTTTTAGTTTCTTTTTATCATAGTGATGATATTCTGAATTGATGGCCATGACAGATCTGTTCTTTACACTAAAAAGTAATGATACTTGCAAGGTAAGTTACTGTCATATACTGATTATCTGGACAGAGATAAAATGAATAATCATTATAAACATACTTGCTTCTGAGTTCAGACAAATATTTGTGAGGACGGAAATATTGACTGGAATCATAGCAAACTCCAAACTCTCATTCTATGATTTCTAATTCTGAGCTTTTGAATTTCTTGCTAGGAAGCCTTTGGGTTTATAAACAGATATCAATTTGAAATGAAAATTATTTATGTGCTTTAATGCTTTGCATTAACTAGAATTATTAGCACTGATGTTAATATGAGCCTTAAAGATAGATGAACCCAGGTTTTAGCCTTCTGCTTCCATTCATGTACATAATGACTATGAACATATTATTTAAAATTTTTACATCTCAGTTTTCTCACCTGTAAGATGAAAGTATTAGCATTTTGAAGTTGGCAAGGCTCGGTGGCTCAGTCTGGCTTTTATTTTTACAGTAAACTCTTCATTTGCATTTAAAATTTTTATTTAAAATGATGCTTTGGATTGCATTTGATATTTCCATACTTCTATAATTAATCTAGTCAGTGGCCTACTTAACATATTGGGCACTTGGAGGAATCATTTGTGATCCCCTTTCACTATACAATAAGATTATTTTCAGTAATATTGACAAAGTGAAATAAATAATAATGCAAAAAGAAACATGAATAAATGCTCTTTTATTGACTTTGTCTATACAACGAAGCAAATGGAAACAACTTAATTAAATGTCATAATAGAAAATTAAGATAGTTATTAATACTTCTCAATTACATTAATGTACACATTTAAAATATAGAAAGCTAACTCATAAATGCTTCCAAAGAGTAAACTCTTCAAGTTCCAGACAGTAATTTGTACACAGAATAAGAAGCTGGAGTGACTGAAGTTCTGTTTCCTTGACTTATAATCACTGTTTTCTTGACTTATAGTCATGCTTATTTAAGTGTAATGCATAAATGTAGAAGTCTAACTCAGTGTAAGTTTATCTAACGCTACCTTCAAATAGGCTCACATTGGCTCACAAGTGGCTATTGTGAACAACTCTTCCCAAATCCTTGCTCAGTGACATCACATTAGTAGCTTTAAATTAGTCATGAAAGATGTAGTAATATCAAGGCACTCAGCAAATGCAACAAATAAAAGCTTTTTCTTCAGGGAGTCAATTGTTAAACACTTAATGGAACATTGGAAATCAAACTCGACTCAAAGTGAGCACAAACTATTTCAGATAGTTGAGAAGTTAATGAAAGCAATCATCTGTATTGAGTCATAGAGTAGAAAGCCAACTGTGTAAGTAGTAGTTAGTTCTCTAAATTGACTTCCACATAGAAGAAAACGTAATTGCATTCCCAGCAGTGTAGAAGCGCTCTTTTTTCTCTGCATCCTCACCGGAATCTGTTGTTGTTTGTTTTATTAATGATGGCCATTCTTACTGAGGTTGGGTAGTTTCTCAACGTGGTTTTGATTTGCATTTCTCTGATGATTAGTGAGCCTGAGCACTTTTTTCATGTGTCTGCTGGCTGTCCATATATCTTCTTTTAAGAAGTGTCTATTCATGTCTTTTGCCCACTTTTTAATGGGGCTGTTTTTTGTGTTTTTTTTTTCCCCAGTGTATTTGAGTTCCTTGTAGATCCTTTGTCAGATTAACAGTTGGCAAATCTTTTTTCCCATTCTGTGGTCTGTCTCCCAGCTTTCCTGATGGTTTCTTTTGCTTTGCAGAAACTAGTGCAACCTCTTTGGAAGACAGTTTGGCGATTTCTGAAAGAACTAGAAATTGACCTTCCATATGATCCAGCAATCCCCCTATTAGGAATATACCCGGAGGAACTCAAATCATTCTACAAAAAAGATACCTGCACATGTATGTTTGTTGCAGCTCTATTCACAATAGCAAAAACATGGAACCAACCATGCTGCCTGTCAAAGCTGGATTGGATTAAAAAATGTGGTACACATATATAAGGGAATATTATTCAGCCATAAAGAAACACAAACATATGGACTTCACAGCAACTTGGATGGATTTAGAGTCGATCACACTCAGTGATCTATCACAGAAACAAAGAACCAAATGTCCAAAGAGTACCATGTGTCCTCACTCATAAGCAGACCTTGAACAATTATCATAATACTATAAGAAAAGGATTGGCAGTTGAGGGAAACTGCCAGGGAAAGGGGGGCACACCTCATCAACAAAGGTACTGCATAATGAACATTTGTATACCTAACCCTGAATTGTATCCCACATCTTTAAAATATAAAACAATTTTTAAAAAAGAAGACAACATAATTGGATGATTTGTTTAGAACTTAGACCAGAAATAATTTAGAATTGTTATCTCATAGTGATAATTTTAAAAAGAGACTGATTTCAAATTGATTTTTATTATTGGTTTAATTTTAATTTTTGAAAATCAACTTTATTGAAGTATAATTTACTTGTAATATTCACAATTTGATGAATGCTAACACTGAAATTCACTATCATCATCAATAAACATTTCTCTTTTCATTTTTTATTTTTTTTTTCTTTTTCTTTATTTTGAAGATGTGGAGTACAATTCAGGGTTAGGTATACAAATGTTCATTATGCAGGTACCCTTGCTGATGAGGTGTGCCCCTCCCTCCTCTGGCAGTTTCCCTCAACTGCCAGTCCCACCCCCCTTCCCTGGCAGTTTCCCTCTACTGCTGATCCCTTTCTTGCAGTATTATGATCATTGTTCAAGGTCCACTTATGAGTGAAAACTTGGTACTCTGTTCTTTGTTTCTGTGATAGATCACTGGGTATGATAGACTCTAAATCCATCCAAGTTGCTGCAGAGTCCATATGTTTGTCCATCTTTATGGCTGCATAATATTCCATTGTATATATGTATCACAATTTTTTTATCCAGTCCAGCTTTGATGGGCAGCATGGTTGGTTCCATGTTTTTGCTATTGTGAATAGAGCTGCAACAAACATACATGTACAGGTATCTTTTTTGTAGAATGATTCGAGTTCTTCTGAGTATATTCCCAATAGGGGGATTGCTAGGTCATATGGAAGGCCAATTTCTAGTTCTTTCAGAAATCACCACATTGTCTTCCAAAGAGGTTGCACTAGTTTGCATTCCCACCAGCAGTGTAGAAGTGTTTTGTTTTTTTTTTCTCTGCATCCTCTCTAACATCTGTTATTGTTTGTTTTATTAATGATGGTCATTCTTACTGTGGTTAGGCGATATCTCAGTGTGGTTTTGATTTGCATTTCTCTGATGATCAGAGAGGCTGAGCACTTTTTCATGTGTCTGTTGGCTTCCCATATATCTTCTTTTGAGAAGTGTCTATTCATGTCTTTTGCCCACTTTTTGATGGGACTTAACAAACAAACATTTCTAGAACTCCCCAATAGATTCTTCTTGCCTTTCTTTAATGCATAGCTTCCATTGCCTTCAGCCTCAGGCAACAACTACTATGATTTTTGTCATTATAGATTAATTTTCATGTGCTCCAATTTTAAATAAATAGAATCATATTTTCTATATTCTTTTGTATCTAGTTTTATTCACTGAACATAATGATTTTGAGACTCATACATTCTGTTACATTTATTAGTAGTTTGTTCTTTTCATTGCTGAGTGATTTTCCATTTAATGTATATACCACGTTTCGGTTATCCATTCACATCTTGGTGGACATTTAAATTGTTTTCAGTTTGAGGAGTCTTGCAAATAATGGTGTTAGGATTTGTGTACATATCTTTGTGAGGACATATGTTTTCACATATTTTAGGTAAATTATTAGGAGTGGAATATCTGTGTTTTATGGTAGGTTTATGTTAACTCTTTGAAAAATGACCAGTTTCTAACATGGTCGCACCATTTTTCATCCCAACCAGCTGTGCTGAAAAATTCTAGTTGCATCTTGTCCTCATCAACCCTTGGTTTGAGGGAGTAAGTCAGTCTTCCAGCAGCCCAAGTAAAAGTCTTATGAACCTTATTGGAGACGACTGAAACCCACACCTTTCCCCAACCAGCTACTGTGGTTTCTATTGGCTCAGGTGTCCACCACAGGTCTCTCCTGTAGCTGAGATTTGAGTTAGGTCCACTGTAAGACATGTACTGAGGTTGAGGAGGGAGTAGTTTCTCAGAGGGAAACGGAAGCACTGTCAGAGGAGGTTTAGTGGATTCCAGGAGGCCAAAGATCAACATAATTCTATTATATATCTCCATTACATATAGACAACTCTGCTAGAAATCACAACTTTTCAAACTTAGAAATGCACAATTAAAGACAAATCTGATTTTGGTTGGAATAATAGTATGATGAAACACAGCAACTAATAAACATATGCTGAGGACATTTAGTGAAGAAACTGATAGGTGGGTGTTGAGAAAAACACATTAAGTCCATTGCTGTCTGTTTCTTTCCTTTTTTGTTCAAAATTCATGGAAATCTGTCTGTAAGGCAACTGGGTGTACTTGCTGAAGGCAGATGGTTGTGTTCTCTTGCTTGGTGGCATAGAAAGCTGGAGAAGGAGGTGCAGATGGCCACATGGAGGAGGCTTTAAAAATGTGTGCAAGGCCAATACTATTTTTAGGAATTATAGAATTTATGTAGACCTAAAACTTTTGGCATGTTTGTTAACCTGATAAATTATAGTCCAGAACCTTTAAACATTCCTGTTAGTATGTTTTATTTTTTAGTCAGGGTCTCACTCTGATGCCTATGCTGGAATGGAGTGCAGTGGCACAATAATAGTTCAGTGAAGCCTTGACCTCCTGGGTTCAGGAGATCCTTCTGCCTCAGCTTCCTGAGTAACTGGGAGGTGCATGCCACCATGCCTGGTTAATTAATTAATTTTTTTCGAGACAAGGTTTTACTATGTTGCCTAGAATGGTCTTGAAATTCTGAGCTTAATTAATCCTCCCAGCTAGGCCTCTCAAAGTGCCGGGATTACAGGCATGAGCCACTGTGCCTGGCCTACTGTTAGTATTTAACCTTGGCCTTTAGACAAAAAAAGGGAAGAGAGATGAATCAATGGATCTTCCCACTTTTCATCTGCTTGTTATGTTCCAGTTAATGTCCTTTGCAGGCACAGAATCTGAATTCTGGGTGTCTTTTTCTGTTCTTTACAAGCTGTATGTGATTTATGAAAGTTATTTAAGCTAAACAAAAGGTAATTTTATTGACTTTACATTCTAAATCTTATCATTTACATCCTCCTTACCTTGTTCATCTGACACTTTGTATATATACTCACATATATTATACTCACACATATACATATATAAATTTAAAGGAATACATATAATATATAAACCTCCAAATGTATTTAATTTTACTACTTCTCTTTCTCCATCACCTCATTAAAATGAAAACGTTATGAGAAAAGACTGTTTTATATGTGTTCTCTTCACTGTTGTATTTCTTTCACCTAGAAAAATTTCTGGAATGAGGTAGGCACTTCATCATATTTGTTGGATATTTTCTAAATATGTTTTGAGCAGGCAGTAGAAAGTTTAAGGTGAAAGTGGGGACTTTGCCTAACTTATTCAATGAAAAATCCTGAGTGCCCAGTAAATAGTAGATTCTTAATAACGGTTTATTGAATGAATTAAACGTATTCATTCTTTAATCCTTTTTTTGTGAAGGAGAGTTGGTTAACTACTAGATAGTGAAAGAAAGCAGAAGTGATGATGGTTTAAAAGAAATGCTAAAAAATTGCAATAATTACTGTGGACAATTGTAAAAATATTCCTTCAGAGACACCCCTACCCACCAAAAGTTTTCCCAGCTGAAGAAACGCTGTATCTGCAGTAACTCCATCTACGTGATTATATTATTTCTTTTAGTGTTGCTCAGTATCAAGGACAAGGAAGCAGATGGTTGTATAGACTTAGCACCTACTCCCCACCATTCTCACTCCCTGAAAACTGAATTTCTATCTAAATAAAAGTCACTGTGGTGTGTCATGGAATGTAGACTTTGTAGTAAAAAAGTGACTTCACAGAGGATAGAGAGACTAACATAAAAGGCAAAGTACAGGGATTAGAAGACCCAGTGGAATCAAAGAAAAGGAATCGTGGGAGGACTGACAGACTGAAAATATGAGCAAATTTTTCACAAAATAGGCTATTGGATATTAGAATTTTTTTATGAAGTATTTCTATTTTTAGGTGATAATGTTCAGTCTGAGGCCAAGGTAAAATGTCAGCATGAGTAGAAGAATTTTGTTTGTGGTTTGTATGACATGATGTAAGAGCAGAGAAATGTAAGGAACAGAGAAATAGGTTCTAGACTGAGTCTTCAAGAGTTGAACTAGAGGTATAGACTCTAAGTCATGACCAATATCTCTACAGAAGGAGAAAGTGACTGAGATGTCTATAGGTGACAATAGATAAAATGAGTGGTGTTTAGTGGTAATGTAGACAAACAACCAAAGCTTTAGAAGAGAAAGGGAGTGGTCAATTAATGACTTAAAAGTGGCAATAGGAAGTTAAGATAATGGGTTTGAGGTGAAAGGGGAATTGTCTTAGATGGTTTGGGTAGCTATGACAAAAAGGCCATAGAATAGGTGGCTTAAAGAGCACACATGTATTTCACACAGTTTGGTGGCTGGGTAGTCCTAGATTGAGGTACTGTAAGATTCTGTGCCTGGTAAGAGATCACTTCCTGGTTCACAGGTGGTTGTCTTTTTGCTGTGTCCTCTCATAGTAGAAGGAACCACAGTGCTCTGTGGAGTCTTTTTTATAAGATTACTAATCCCGTTAATGAAGGCTCTAACTTAATGACCTAGCCACATTCCAAAGGTCCCATCTCTAAATGCCATCATATTGTGGGGGTAAGATTTCAACATATTAATCTTGGAGGGATACAAACATTCAGACCACAACAGGATCAAACCAGGAGTAAGATGTCAAATTGGAGGTTATTGTGATTGTACAGAGAGACATATTAATGGTTTGGACTAGGATAGTAAGGTGGAGGTAGTAAGAAATTGTCATTTAAGGGATATTTTTTGAAGGTAAAGTCAACAGAGTTCACTGATGGGATTAGATGTGGGTTATGACGCTCTTTGACATTTGGTTCGAATAAGTGGATAAATGTTAATAGTGGGGGAAAAGGTAAGGCAAGGAGTCAGTTTGAAGGAGGAAAGAAGAATTTTTTGGGTGGGCTTTATAAGTTTAAGAAACTTGACAGTGATTTGAACACCCATAGAAGTGCTGGGAACTGCATCAACTGCTTTCACATACACCAAGCCATGTGTAATATCTTATTGATCCTGTGAAGTGGGTACAAATACCTTTTCAACATATCAGGCTAACCTTAGAGAATTTGAGGAACTTTTCCAAAGTCATATAGTTAGAAAGCCACAGGGGCAAGATTTGAACCATGGTCATCTGACTAGGGGATCCTAACTCTCAATCACTATTCTAGAAAATGGAAAACCCTTTTGATCAAGTAGATTCAGGTTTTATGGTATCTAATGCAAGTTTCACGTGGGAGATCTCTTTAAGAAAAAAGAATACAAAATTAGATACAGAAGTAAATATTTAGAATAAAAAAAGAAAATCATAATAATCTTAAATTTAAAAAAGACTGGTCAGTACTACAAGCACCATAAAATCTACAAAATTAACACCCTTAAACATTAGCAAATGGGTACATTTTTATAATATTTTCCTCCACTTTTTGTCTACATGCCTTTGATCATCTCTTCCTCTGACAAGGTTTTTGTAATGCTATTTTCTCTTTAAAAATGATAAATTGGCTGTCCATCTTTTATGATCAAAATTGGTCTATATTTAATTATTGACAGTTTAGAAAAGTTTACCTCAGGCTCACAACTTATTAATAGTAATATTATATAAAAGTTTGTGATTATTTGAGAATTTATTTGGAAAATATGAGAAAATAATCAAGTTTTGCCACATCATATAATCAAGTGATTCCTTGTTAGAGTCTCTCCCTAGGTCATGCAAGGGAGGAACAGAAGTTTCAGATGCTTTCACTTAACCATGAATGTACTTCTGGTTTCTCTTCAGGCAGTTGGGATAGGAGAAATAGACCAGGAGGACTTGGCTTCATGTGGTGTAACATTAGAGTTACCCTTCCTAAGAGGTCAGTGAGGGGATTGGTTGTCTTCTCAGATACCCTTTGATGGAACTGACAGCTCTTCAACTATGAGGTGAGAACCAAGGGGTTGAAAAAGGAGACTAGAGAAAATGATCTTTTCTCACAAATTCTTGAACAACTATTTTATTAAATACTAAAATTGCTGTTGCTTTGTCCATTTTTTATCTCTTGATGAGTCAATAAAGATAACCTACCAAATATTTATTTTGCTAAAACTTTCTATTATTTTAAAATATTTCTTTTTGAAGGCCAAGTATAGATAAAAATGTTATGAAGTCTTCTTTATAATTAACCAATCAATATTTGAAAGTGTTGCCATGATTATTCTCATACTGAGGCACACCCTGTCATAAAATAGTGATTGAACTTGAATTGTACATTGTTTTCTTCATTCTCTCGATTAATTTTTCTTCACCTGAAATAATTACACGTTCAGGACCTTTTCTGCCATTGTATAGAATAAATTGGCTTACTTTTTGTATTCTTGGACCCGAAAGGACTGAAATCATCATTAGAAAAGAGTGACTATTCTGGTTGGGAAAATATAAGGAATTTAAAGAAAGAGAAACAGTATGCAAACAAAAAGGGGAGGGGAGAAGCTAGGAAATTGGCATTTAAAAAATGTGGTTTCTGGGATGTTTAAAGGCCCTATGAAGCCTCCCTTTTCCCCCATATGTTTGGTAAGCTTGGAGGCAGCAATGGGAGACACTTTGATTCAATTTAGTATGCTTAATGGAATTTCAGAAGTCACTATAACTAGTTCAGCTAATTACCACCAGCCTAGAGTACAATGTCATTCTAGAATTGATATTCCAGAGTGTCCAGACTCAATGCTCCCACCCGCAAAAATCAGCAGGAAGACCCATCTGATAAGTCAAAAAATTCCCATGGGTCCCAACTGTCTTAGCGGCTTGCTGATAGAACAGAAATTCTGACTCATCCTAGAGACCTCACTGGGGCTGGCAATGGCCCCTCTCAAAACTGTCAGTGCATAGGCAAGCCTTCTGCTGTCCAAGGGCCAGGAAATCCTTGAGCTCACAGTCACTGAGCTCAGAATGTTCCCCGCTGCTCCTGGGCATTCTCTGAACACCCAGAGCTGTTTCAGTTATGCTTGACTAAGAGAGTGGGAGGGAAAGATGAGCCCTAAATCAAATCTATGATGTTAACAAAGTGTAGGCCTACTTTCAGGGGCAAATTTGTTTCTGTGAAGACTAAATCTTAAATAATTTGCATATTTTCTAATATAAAATACAAAATTATAAGTATTAATCACAAATATAGTCAAGCTGTAGACTGAATAGGTATGTCCTCAAATTCACATGTTGAAACCTAATCTCCAATGTGACTATTTAGAAGTGGGGCCATTGGGATTGGATTAATGTCTTTATTAAAGAGACCACAGAGAGCTATCTTGCCCCTTCTGCCATGTAAGGCTACTGCAGAAAGATAGTCCTCTATAAACAAGAAAATAGATCTTCATCAGACTGAATCTGCCGGTACATTTATCTAGAACTTTCCAGTCTCCAAAACCAATGGGAAATATATTTTTGGTGTTTATAAGTCATTCAGTCTATGGTATTCTTGTTATAGTGGCCCTAGTTGACTAAGACAGAAAATTGGATTCAATCAACTTTTAGGGTCCGGATAGGGTGAGGGTGAGATGGATGGAGAGGGAGAGGAGAGGCGAGGCACAACACCACTGGAGCCGGCGTGCTGCGGGAGCTGCGCTGGCAACCCAGAGATCTGAGTAAATGCAAAGAATTGCAACACACAAAGAGGTGAGAGAAGGCAAAATTTACTTAAGAAAATTTTGCTCCCCACAGACAGGGAGCGGGCCTACACTCTA
>CAUYQG010120912.1:0-11797 GCA_963574415.1 Tarsius wallacei | reverse complement strand
GTGCCAACTCTGGGCACAGGGCTCATGCAGGAAGGGAAGGGACGGTCGCTGGGAGGTGTGGGGGCCTTTGAAAGAAGTGTGCAGGGGTGGCAAGTGGGAGTGGGTGGGTGAGGAGCCAGGGAGGCCATGCTGACCCCATAGCAGGAACTGTGGCGGTGGCTTCCAATCCTGGAAGCTCAGGGTGACTGTGGGAAGGGCCCATGGCCCCACCTGTTCCCAGAGCTGCCTGGCAGGAGCCCCTACAGGGGACCCATGAGGCGAGAGAACAGGACATGGTGCTGAAGCGTCAAGACTTCTTGCCATCTGCTCCCCAGCTCCCCAGAGTCCCTTGGGATTGGACTCTGCAGCTATTGCTCGAGAAAGGAAGTCATTAAAAACATCTCCTGAGCATCTGGGTGGGGAAGGAAGGAAAAGAGCTGCCATAGCGCGAGGCTGGAGGGCCAGGAGGACTTGGGTTGCAGGGTCTGTCCCGAGGAGATGTGCTGGGGGGGAGGCTGGCACCTGTCCCTCTGCATGGGTCCCGGACCTTGGGAGGTGTCCCATGGCTGTGGTGGGGCTAGGGTGTGTGGCCAACAGGAGTTGACCCCTCCTGAGGGTCAGGACGTAGACAGGTGAGTGTCTCTGTTCGTCAGGGGAAGAAGCCTCTGCCCAGGAGTAGGCATTCCTGGATGGCCAAGACCAACTCTCAGGGTCAGAGATGGCTCTGGTCTCCTCTGCGGTGAAGACAACCCCACACCTTCTTTGGGTGTTTCTGGGGTACAGCTCAGTGCTTGTGAGAGAAAGGTTGTCCCCTGGGGTGTCCAGATCTGCTCAAGTGGTCATCCACACACCAAGCGAGCCCCTGGGAACCAGGACAGGTCACTTTGAAGCAGTGATGCCCACCTGTGCTGCCCCTCCTGGGCTGTACAGTTTAAGGCTGGCAGTGTTCCCGTCCCACCCTTATTCTCCCTGCTCTCTGCTGAGGTCACCAGCACCCCGACCATGCAGTAACCACCTGTCCAGTGCAGCCTCAGGAACAGGGCCGGCTCCTCCCCATTGCTGGCACTCCCACATCTCCTGCAGTCCCCACTCCATCTGTGCCCTGTCCAGTCCCCTGATACTGAAGTTGCCGAGTGAGCAGACACAGGTCCCCAGGCCCAGCTCTTGTCTCTGGGCTGCCCGTGTGTCCAGCAGGGCTGAGCAAGGCTGGTTTGTATTCTCTACATCAGATGGTTTGGCATGGGCCTGCCAAGGGTAAGGGGCCGTAGCCACATGGGAAGATGTATGTTGAGGGGGTACTTGTTGCAATTTTGAGGGAGTAGCCCAGATCTGTAGCTTTAGGTCAGGACAAGAAGGTGCAGCAGGAGGTAGGCATCTTGGCCATGCGGGCAGGCAGCAGGGGATGGCTGGTCCGCTCCAGCCTGGCATTATCCGTGCCATCCAAGGCTAAATGGGATACGTGTGACAGCAAGCAGCCGTGTGATTCCCCCATGAGGCCTCTGCAGAACCCCTGGCCCCCATTACCTGGCTCTGCTGGAATCTGGGGATACCAGGGCCCCTCACTGGGGGTGTATTTGCTGGATTCAGCTTGTTAGCAGGGTGTTCCTCTTGTCTGCAGTTTCTGTGCATCTTCAATGAGCTGTAGGAATGCCTTTCAGACCACCGTGGAACGTGGTTGGATTTTTGTGGGCCTGGGCTGCTGTGGCAGCAGCAGACCATAAGCTGGGGTGCACTGCAGAGGGGCCAGATGAAGGAGAGGGGATGGGGGCTGCGCTCTCCTGGAGCTAAACAGGGAGGGATGCCCAATTTCAAAGAAAATTTTGGGCTCCTAGCGCAAACGACTTAGTGTTCCAGTAGTGGGTCCCTGGCCTCTGACCACACAGGGTGAATCCTGCCCGCTGGACCTCAGCTGGGCTCAGGGGCATCAGAGCACCACAGATGCTGCAGAAGGTGAACAGAGGGCAGGCAGGCATAGAACTCTATGCTCATTCTCTCTGTATAAAATACAACAAATTCAGCTGCCGGAGGGATGTGGAGCAAAGACCTGCTCATGTCCGAGGTCTCGGCACTGCAGACTGCTCTTGTCTGTGCAGGCACCATCAGCCACTCTCAGACCTCAAGGACTAGAAGCTCAGGACCAAACTCCAGACCTCGACCCCTATGTGCTAGGTGGATAAGGTAAACCTCAGATAATCTGGGCGAGAATGCAGAATGAGAGTTTTCGTTTTGTCACTGCTCATGGCAGGACCTGCACAGCCACACACGTCACAGCTGGAGAGAGACGAGAAGGGCTCTGAGACACCGAGGCGCCATCCTGGAGTGTGACATTCCTGCCAGCCAGGGTTTGGGCCTGGTGACTGGGTGCTGGGGCGACGGGAGAACCTGGGACCAGGCACACTGCCTGACTGTGGCCCTGCCCTTTGTTGGTGGGATGACCTGAGAAGTGACTGAATCCATTCAAGCCTCAGAGTTCTGCCCTGTGAAATGGGGCTGATAGCATGTTACAAGCTCATGCCAAGGAGTGAGGCATCTGTGAGCGCAGCGGCGGCCCCAGGGTGGGCAGGTACTCAGGAGACCACGGGATTTTTCACGACAACCTCGTGGCCATTTGAGCCCACCCTTGAAGGGTGCAGCAGGAGAAGCAGAAGAAGGGTCTGGCCTGGCTCCTCAGAGGGTCAAGACCTCTGACTGTCCTCAACAAACCCTACGGAACCCACAAAGTCATGGCCAAAGTGGGAAGCAGGAAGATCAGAGGTCTCACATCCTGCACAAGAGACTTGCGGAAGGACAGACAGCCGCGGGCTTCCTCCCTAGTAATGATTACAAGGATAAGCATGAGGACGAGTCTCGTGGTGTGGCACTGTGGCCCCACTCAGGCAGGGCCCACACGTTCCTAAGCAGGGGTTCCCAGTGCAGGCTACCTCCATGGACACTGTCCTAGGTTGTGTGTTTTGGCTGAGGTGGTGGCAGGAGCCCTTTCCAGGGTTCACACACTTCAGTACTTGTAGAAAAGAACCTCATTTGTCTAGTGTGTTAGGGTTCGCTTTCTGGAAGAGCTGAGTGCATGGCCTGGGTCTGGGCAGGGCGTGTTGAGTAGCCTCTTCCAGGTCCCTTGAACAGCAGGGCTGGGAGGGGGCACTAGGGTGGCGGGCTCCCACGCCATGCAGACTCTTGTGGAGCTCTGGGAAGCTCTTCACCTGAACAGGTACTGTGAGGGCTCCAGGAGGGATGGGGTTGGTGCAGATGCGCATCCTTCCTCTTTCCTTCTGTCGACACCTGAGCACTCACAGACGTGGAGCCTTAGATGGCATGTCCGGGCTGAGGACACCTGTCCTCGGGCAGCTGCAGCCATGATGTACACAGCGGGGTGTGGCCTGGTCCCTGTGCCCAACCAGACTCCTGGAAGGGGCACCTCTGCCCGGAGCTCCCGTTGGGCTGCAGAGGACTTGTCAGGTCGTTCGCATCCTACTGCCCACCTCCTTTTACTTTTCACAGGTGCCACCCCCCATATCACTCCTGCGCTGCTGTCTCCACCTCGACGTCGGTGCTGCAGACAGCCCACTGGCAAGGCAGCTGGGGTTCCTGGGCATGCAGGCCTCACCTGCCAGGTGGAAGCAGCTGTGGATTTGATGGTGAGCTTGTTCTAGAGAAATGACTCTCTGCTGGCTGGTCAGAGTCATGCCGTGAGGGACACACCACCTACAGGGGCCTCAAGGGTGCGGCGAAGGCCAGAGATCCCCAGGAGCCACAGGAGCTCCAGGCCCCCAGCTCACAAGTGCCTGAAGAGAGCCCTGCATCAGAACACCTGTCCGGAGAAGCGCAGATGCAGTGGAATAGAAGGTGAAGAGCACGTGTTTTGTCAGACTGTTTGATGTCAAAGACTGCAATTAGTGGTGTGAAGGGTGGTGGATAGGCGGTACCCTCGGTGGAGGACAGGAAAAGGCAGAGCCATGCCAGGCAGATACCCAGGGAGGCTACTTCCTGACAGGACATTGTGGGGGGAGCTGGAAAAACACAATCTGCGGCAGTGAAGTCGTGATCACAGGAGTACGAACGGCTACTCTACACCATGGAAAGAAACAACGCATGGCTAAGGAGAACATGGCCAAAGAAATTCAAACAGAAGTTACCAAAGCAAACTGAGTGACCAACGGATATGCAGGAGGTGCACATCTCACAAGGATCTCAGAACTGCAGTGGAAAATCATGCAACTGACACCTGTCAGGTGAGAAGACATGCCTGTCAGGGGCGAGACATAGGCAGTTTCCTTCCGAGACTCTTGGAGGATGTACACATTGGAACTGGTAGTTTGGAAAGAAATCGATCAGGATTGGTTAGATTTAAATGGCACCTGCTGGGTGATTCTTCCGTCCTTCTTCCAGCATTTATCCATGGAAATACAAGCCACAAGTTGAGGGTGTGGCGCCCGCGGCTAGAGTATCTGCACAGCAGACAGGGGAGGGCCATGGTGCCTACTAGCGGGACAGCAGCAGGAGACTCTGCCTCACACTCTGGAACTCAGCATGGCTGTAGAAAGCACACTCCAGGGCCTGCTCAGAGTGGAATGACTGAAGGAGACACATAAGCCACATGTAAAGCCACAGAGAAAGGCCATGCCCATCTGCCAGTCATGGAAGATGTGGGCTTTGTCTATTGTGTTTTGCTCTTTCACAGCAAGACTGTGTCTGGGTGAAATCTGAAGGGAATCAACACTAGAGAATACTGACTGTGAAATCTGCAACTGGACACAGACGGCATGGGACCTCTCTGACACAGCACTGAGAATTAGGTCAGAGGAGAGACCACAACCTCGGTGAGGCGGGAGGAGTGGAGGAGCCTGGCCAGAACCCCGCCTGATCATGGAACCCCAGGCCTGGCCAGGGTCCTGCCAGACCATGGTGCCCCAGGCCTGGGACACAGACGCCAACAGCAGGAGGTCTGGAGAATAGCTTTGCCTCAACATGTCTCAGGTCTGGGGACTACTAGGTGTGCATCCAGGGTTGAGTCAAGTGATGCTCCCATGGAGGCCTGTGCAATTGCTCAGATGTGCATTTAAAACAAATGCGTTTAAAAATCACCATCTGAATATGACAGTCAACATATTATCATTGAGGGAAGATGGAAGTTAACTTTGTGGAAGAGGTGGAGGAAAATAAAAGCCTGGTTTTTAGCTCCTTTGTACAGCAGTTTTGAAATGCTCCCTTGGAACAAAACCGCAGGAAGTGGCCACCGAGGCATGTGGCGCCATCTCTGCAGGGAGGCAGCCTTGCTTGTGCCTAAGCACGGGCCATGTGGACGCCTTCCTTGAACATTGTAGGGAGGAGTGGGCCGGTGGGGACACATGCTCTGATGATGGCTGGAGGCTGGCCCGTGTCTTGCAGATGAGGAAGTACAAGGAAGTTCCCTCTGAGCAGAGTGGGACACCAGCCCCTCCCAGGGGAGCCAACAAAGAGTCCCTGGCAGCTGCTGCTGCCCACAGGGCAAGCCATGGCCAGGTCTTGTGCAGAATGGGAGATCTGGCCTTGAGGTGGCCGCCAGGACTCCACAACTGAGAGGAAGCAGCCAGCTGGTATGTGGGGGAGGCGATCCCTAGTAGTGGCTGGGGAGGGTCCTGGGGGCTTCCCTTGCCCTTGCACTGGATCCTTGTCATGCATATGTGTGCAGTGATGACTACTGAGCAAACTCCCCCCACTACTGGCTCTGCACGGGGCACCCAAGGGGCCCTTCGTGACCATTAGTGCCAGAGGCAGCGGAGGCACAGCAGAGGTGCTGCGGCCTGCGGTGTAGACCATGCTAGACCTAATGCCTTCCCTTAGGAGGCCAAACTCTGGCTGGGGCTTTGGGTACGGCCAGTCTTGTACTGCGTAGTTCCTGGGTGGACCTAGTGCTGGCATGCCAGATGCAGAGGGGCCTCTCTGGCTCCACGGTGGAGAGTCTGTTCTTTCAAATATGCAGCACCACGTGGCCTGGTGCTGTGCACATCGGGCTGCCCTCCGGCGTTCTCACTGCTCTCCTTCCTCCTTCCCGCTCCGCTCAGTCAGGACCCACCACACTTGTGTCCAGATGCCCGTCCAGCTCTGTCCCATGGGTGGTCTGCGACAGCCACGCGCTGCCCCCCTCCTGGAGTCCCAGCAGGAATCTCAAGTCAGCCCCAGGCCCACCCCTGCCCCTCTGAGCTCGCCTCTCCCAGGGTCCCCACAAGTCCTCCCAAGGCCACACCCCTCCTCTACTGCCTCTCATTCTCCTCAGAGGCCTCCACCTTCTGTCTCCCCTGGGATCTCCAAACTATCTCCCGCTGCTCCCAACATTCTGTGGCCTTGGCGACGTGCTCTTTTCCTTCCTATTTCATGAGCCTCTATATCTGTGGCCTCTGATGGGCTTCTGCCTGTGGCTCCTCCAGCCTGAGCAGCCCTAACCCTTGGCCACCATCTTCCCTCCCAGGTTGCTCCAGCTCCAGCCCCAGTTCTTCCTCAGAAGCCTCTGCTCACCTCTCCCCACCCCGGCCAATTCCGTTCCGTCTTCCCACAGTGTGGGGGGAAGGGTCTTCCTGCACCGCCGGACACCTGGTCCTATGCCAACTCACACTGCCCCCTCCTGTGCACCGTGTTCCGCCTTACCTTTCCAATGAGATGTTGGGATTCCTGAGGATGAAGAAGCAGACTCTGTGGTTTTCTGTGGTACTCAGCACAGCACCCAGTCTGTGATGGGTATTCAATGGAGTGGATGAAGGGTGTAGCAGGTTCTGTGGTTGGTGCTGATCACACAGCTCCCTTCTTCCAAGAAGCAGAAGCTCTCAACCGGTGTGGGTTCCGGCCAGGCCCATGGGAGGAGAGGGCAAGTACTCCCCGTTTTATAAGACAGGGAGTCCTCTGCTGACCCCCACGGTACGTGGCTGTCCTGGCACGCCGTGTCCTTGTGTCTGCAGCACCACCCCACTGCTCTTCTGTCCCTGTGACCCTTACTCCGTCCCTCCTGACCAGCTGTCTTCTTGCTTCCCATGCAGACCATCCACCTTCATGCCACCTTCTATGGGCTATGGTGGAGGCTGTGCTTTTTGTGGTTTTCAGCATGAAATGTACCCTCTATGACATTCTTTAAATCTAAGTAATTCAAATAAAGACAGATGAAAACACTTAACTGAAACATGCAAATGGATTAATGATACTGTCCCAGTCACCAGTAATTTTTAAAAAGCCGTATGAGCGGGGTTCTATTTTCAGAAAATGGGAACTAACTTGTGGCTGTGCCACCACCGTAGTCTCTGAAGTCTCAGGCCTGCAGAGGAAAGTAGGTCACTCGAGATCTGGCACAATGCTTGTACAAGAGGCCAGGAATGGAAACTCTGAGAAACACTTTAAGCTAAAAATCTTTTATTCTTGCATTAAAAAATAATTTTATAAAAAGAGACAGGGAGTGGCTCTTGGGTGATCACATGGTTCCTTTGTTCTACACACACGTGTTGAATATGCTGTTGTGCCTGGCCCTGCACTGTGGTTGGGACATCCACAGAGGGACACAGACAAGAGTAGTTGTGTCAAAGGGAAATTGAGGGAACGTGCTGAGAACAGAGAGGGGGTTAAAAACGGGCTCTGAGGCAAAGAGCCCTCGGCTCGGGGTTCTCACCAGCCTCGGCAAGGGGCGGAAGTTGCCCACAGAGAGCCAGCGGGGGCCTAAGGGGCTGCAGCAGGTGGGGCAGTGAAGCCAGCGGCTTCAGGGTTCCAAGGACAGAATGGGCCTGAGCACGCAGGTTCACAATAGAGAGAAGTCCGAGGAGGAGTGGTCAGACCCTACGCTGCTGATGCTTCCCTGTTAGTTCGCATGCTCCTTGTGTGATGTCACTTTTATATTCGGACGTGCTGAACACAGGAGCAGTGTGCTCTAGAGCCTGTGATTACTTGAGTGTTTAGAAGCAGACCAGGAGCCTCTTTGTCTCCATGTCTGCTAACCATGGCAGTTTACCACCTGAGTCACAAGGCCCGGGGAGCCCACACAGACACTGTGCAGTCGAGAAAGATCAGGACACTCTGGAAGATTAGCTGTTAGGCCTCGGAGAATCCAGTGAGTGCCAACCTTGAGTATGGTGACAGAGCGACACTCTGGAGACATGTTCACCAGAGCACTGGGAGTGGCCTGTGCACCAGCGAGAGGGTAATCATGCCCACGACTTGTTGATAGGTTGGTAACCGGTGCACTGTCTTCCCCAGAACTTCTGGGCGTACTGGGAGTGCATCCCTTGTACCACAAGTTATTCTGAGGTATACAGTTAACTGAAAATACTGTAGAATGCATGCACAAACATCGACGTACTGGGGCTGCCTCAGAACGCTGGGAGTTCAAGGTTACTAAATGCAGAATGTGTGTGCTATCCCGAGGTGATTCTTGCTTCGTTTTCTTTCTGGGGAGACATGTGGGTCCTGCGGATGCACTTGCTTCCAAGCCAGACCCTCCTGTTTCTAAGGCTCCTCTGTCTGCACAGTTCTCAGAAGCTTCCAGGGACAGTCTCCAAGCTCTGTCACTCATGAGCGGCCTCCCTCCTTCCCACTAACCCTGGACCCCGTCCTGTGTTAGGAAGCTACACCTTGGTCCTGCTCCTTCCAACCTGCTTTCCACCTGAGACTCCAGCTGGGTTGTCTTGCATCTCCTGTTTGACTTGCTGCTCTGTTCAGTCCTCTAGGGAGTCATGAGTGGTGTGCATTAAGTCCTTTGTTTTCCCAGTTATCCCTCTGAGGCTGTGCTGCCCAGTCCATGTCTCCACCCCCATCTGTTTTCTGTAATGCAGTGAGACTTTAAAATACCGTGATAGCTTGAAAACCCTGCATACTGACACACACGCGTGGAGGAGTGCCCATGCAGGGCCAGATGTCCCGGATCTGAGTCCCAGCTCATCCCCTTGTTAGCTTGGGACTTCGAGGGAGCTACTGTCCCTTCATGTGTCTCAGGCTTCCTATATGTGGGATGGGAAGTGACAGGACCTGCCGCGTGGGGCTGCTGGTCGACCCCCAAGGGCTTGCCCAAAGTGTGAGATCTTACCATCTAGACAGTCCAAATGCAGAACAAGCAAAACTTCACCTGCAGCTGGATTTTTCAATCCACAGATTAATTCAATAGAAAATGGTCACTGCTGTATGTTCCAGACACAGTTGACAGTGCTGGGCACAGACATGGGGAAGCTGCTCTTGTGGTGGCTCATACTTAGTGACCATGGAGTGTGGCACTCAGAGACAGAGAAAGCCATGCAGGTCCAAGTGCTGACTTTTACTCCACAGTCTTCCTCTCTGATTATTTCGGAATGCTGGCCTTGATAGGCCTCTCCCTGTTGTGATCCTCCAACCCAGGACACCCCTTCGCCTTGTAACAGAATCTCAGTGCCTCCCACAAAGGTCTGTGCTTCACTGTTGAGCTGACCCTGAGCATGCTGTTGCCTCGTGTCAAGCACACAGTTCTCATCTGGTTTAAACTTTGTTCTCTCAGAGGAAAGCGCCTCTTTGAGCAGCATTTACACCAGATGGTTCCAGTGACACACACAGCAGGACACTAGACAGGCCAGTCTCCCTCGTGGGGGCCCAGGGCCCCTGACAACTGCCACTTCCCAGAAACTCAAAACAGGAAAACCTGTAAAATAAATGCCCTAAACCAAATGTCCCACCCGGAGCAGTTTCCATTAAATACCCATAAAACAAGCATCACTGATTGTATAATATCACTGTTAAGTTCCTTGTTTTTAGAGGTAAACTTTTCATGTTTGTACAGAAAGGGGCTGTTTGGGTGCCCTCAGCATGTTTGTAAGAGGGCCTGTGGGTGTCCTGGGTGCCTGCTCCACCTGGCAGGGCCAGTTTTCCCATCGTAGATAGCCCAGCAGCCTCAAATGTTCCATTGATTGTGTACACACTTTGTAGGGACACTTCTATGATAATTGACAGAAAGATAGAATTCACCCCGTAAATCAAACAGACCTACTAGACTGAAAAAGAGATGGAAGGATCTCAGTGAAAATCCCAAGTGAAGTGCCACATGTAGGCCATGCCTCCTGGAGCAAGGAGCCCGTGGTCTGGGACCTTCTCACTGGGCAGAGAGCAGAGTGGGCAGGCGCCTGGACTGGTGACTGGGTCTGGTTCTGGGCAGGTCTCCTCTTCTCCGCTGCCTCGCCTGGCAAACCCAGGGAAGGAAGGAAACCTTTTTCTTGGGGACATGGGAATTTCCACTGTGCTGTCCTGTCCAAAGCCTCGTGTATGAGCTTGCTGCCCCAGCTGGGGGCCCTGGCTGAGTCTCTGGCTCTGAGCACTTGTGGCGAATTCTTGCTGACTCATTTTCTTCCTTAAAGCTTTTGTCATTCTCAACACCAGCAATCAAACCGCTGCCGCTGGTCACTGACTGTCTTCTCCTGACTGCTTTGATTTTGGCTTTTATTCAGTGGAAGACAAAACTCAAGGGTCTGTGCCTGTCATGGGTCTAGACCCTGAAGGGATGAGTGTGAAGGTCCGAGCATGTCCAAGCCATGGTGCCCTTTTGCTCTGACTTGATGCTTCTCTGTTACTTCAGAAATTGTGTCAAGTGTATGGGCTTTCTTTGGGGAGAACTGAGCAGAGGGCTGTGACTTGCCACAGGTCACCCACCCCTGGTAGGGGAGGCTCAGGACAAGAGCCCCAGGGACCTGGGCCTCCCCACCTTCTCACTTGGGATGGGACCACCACTCTCAGTGGATACCAAAGCAGCTCTGAGTCATTTTTTGGTGGCTGTCTTAGTCCGTTTTGTGTTGCTACATAAGGGTAATTTATTCGGAAAATGAGTTTATTTCTCACTCTTCTGGAGTCTGAGAAGTCCAGTGTCAAGGGACCAGCACCTGTCACAGGCATTCTTGCTGTGTCATTTGTGGCAGAAGGCGGGAGGGTCAAGGAGTACAGGAGATAGAAAGGGCCTGGTTTGCTGTGTGACAGCCCACACTCTTGCCTCTTGACGCAACGCACCTTGGCAGCCCCACTTCCCAACTAGTGTGCACCAGTGGTCAGGTTCAGGTGCACATGTTCAAACCCCAGTCATAGGGAGGTCCCCACAGGCTGCTGGTCTAGACCATTTTGCTGTCCACAGTGACAAGGTGACTTGCAGAACCCAGGAGTTGAGCTCTGTGGCCATGGGCCTCGTGGGGGCTCACATAGGTGTGGGATCTCAGCCTCACAGGGCTCACGTGGGAACAGGGTCCCGGCTTCACTAAACTGCCTCCTCCTCATTTGCAGATGAGGTGATGATGTCAACCCGTAGGACCTTCTCCAAGAGGAGCTGGAGAACACGCAAGTTCAGGGCGTCCTTAGACTCCCTAGCACGTCTGATGTCTGCTTCACCTCTGCAACTTCAAAAGTGAGCTTTTTTCTCCTCCCCTCACTAATCTGTTCGGAGGATGGGCGCGAGCTCTTCCCCAGCTTGCGGCTGCATCCCCTGATCCAGAGGCTGGCAGAGTGCTTCTTGGGGAATGTCTCCCGCCTGGCCCCTCTTTCATGTGGCATTCTCTTTGTGAACAGGTGTGAGGGCCGAGCTTCGGAAATGCGAGCTTCCAGCCTGGCTCCTGGACCAGGAGGGCCCTGTCAGGCCACGGGCAGCAGCTGCTGCTGCAGTCCTCCCACCGCTGTGGTAGCTGCTCCCCTCCTCCTCCTCCCCCTCCCCACGTCTCCGCCCCCTCCTCCTCTCCTCTCCTCCTCCTCCTTTCCCCCTTCCCTCCTCTCCTCCTCCTTCCTCTGCTCCTTTCCCCCTCCTCTCCCTCCCCTCCCCTTCCTCCGTCCCCTTCTCCTTCTCCTCTTCTTCCTTCTCCTCCTCCCTCTCCTCTCC